>CALSFV010000367.1:0-273409 GCA_943737045.1 Parapristionchus giblindavisi | reverse complement strand
TCGAGTGTGCGTCAGAAAAATGATCATAACTCCGTTCAAAATAATGATAGACAATTTTTTAAAAAAAAAGCATCGAAAGAGGAGATCTTGGGCAACATTTCCCACTTGATGACGTCATTTTTTCTACCATGCGCCGGTGCGGGGCGGTCGGTTTTATGAAAAAGTGACGTAACTTTCCTAATCGGAAAAACTGAACTTTTCTTCTATGCGCGTTTTGTTACACCCATATGTGTCTAAAAATGATCCAAGTTTCAGAGGATTTGAGAAATGCAAACAAAAAAAGCGTTGATTTTAGTGACGCGACCTCGGACCTGTCATAGGAAAGAACGGCTTATTCCTTTATCAAGAAACAGCAAAGAAGCTTAAATCACTCAAAAACATCCGAAAAAGCATTATGAGCTCAAAATACCCATATATGACAGTTATTTGAAACACATAATCACCGAGTTTGAAAAATTTGAAAAAAAAACATATTTTGCTTTTCCACGTGGAAAAAAACGTCTCAGTAATGTTAATTAATCGTTATAATATTTCTTATAAATGTTTTTTGAACATTTTATGTTTTTGGAAGTGAAGGCCTATCTGCTCTTAGAGCCGAGATATCCGCCATCGAGATCACACGTGCGCGCCCCAACTCTCCCTTTGAGAAGAGATGTGTTGAAATAAAATGAACGTTTTCCAGCTCAGAATGACTCAAAACAACTTGTTTCATCATTCTTATCACGAAAAAATACCTTGGAACACGTTTTCTGTGTCTGTAAAAATCAGCAAAAGATTTGGATCGAACCGGGGTTCGAACCCGCTCGGTGTTTTTAGAGCGGTGTTTGGGGGGGGGGGGGGTTGGGGCTCACACTAGTTCTTTGTTGTTCAAATGCAACTCTGTTCGCTCAGAGTTTTCTAACATCTCCATTTAGTGTAGTTGCCAGATGTTAGTCTCACTTCTCCTTTTTTTCTCTCCCAGTCTGTTCACGAAAGAGCGTGTGGGAGTGAGAGAGCGGATGATGAGCAGTCGCGCGGAGTTGGGGCGCGCGCGTGTAATCTCGATGGCCGATATCTCGGCTCTAAGAGCAGGTAGGCCTTCACTTCCAAAAACATAAATGTTCAAAAACATTATAAGAAATATTATAAAGATTAATTGACATTACTGAGACGTTTTTTCCTCGTGGAAAAGCAAAATATGGTTTTTTTTTCAAATTTTTCAAACTCGGTGATTTTGTGTTTCAAATATCTGTCATATATGGGTATTTTGAGCTCGTAATGCTTTTTCGGATGTTTTTGAGTCATTTAAGCTCCTTTGCTGTTTCTTGATAAAGGAATAAGCCGTTCTTTCCTATGACAGGTCCGAGGTCGCCTCACTAAAATCAACGCTTTTTTTGTTTGCATTTCTCAAATCCTCTGAAACTTGGATCATTTTTAGACACATATGGGTGCAACAAAACGCGCATAGAAGAGAAGTTCAGTTTTTCCGATTAGGAAAGTTACGTCATCAACGGGGAAATGTTGCCCAAGATCTCCTCTTTCGATACTTTTTTTGTAAAATTGTCTATCATTATTTTGAACGGAGTTATGATCATTTTTCTGACGCACACTCGAGCCAAAAATACCGTACCTGCCAAATTTGTCCTACCGCTACTCGAAAATGAGAGCAGATATGCAAATTCGGCCAACGCAGTTCGATAGAGCATCGTTCAAAGTACTTAATCTGAATTTTTCAGGGGGTCGAAATTTCTATGTCCGCGGACCCTCCGAAACGGTCGATTTGCTCGCGATTCCTCTCATATATTATCCGGCACGGCATCGCAGTTCTGATGGAATGGATAAACGTAGGGAGTAACTTCGCGGTAGTATATTGCCATTTTTAGCGGTTTTACCGGGTTTTAAGAGTTTTACTGTTTTTTTTTCGTTTTACCGATTTTTTCCCCGTTTCTTTAGACCGGTAAATTACCGTTACCGAAATTTTTACCGGCCACCCTTTACAGCCCAACCTTGGTCGTCAGGACGGACATGCTCAAATTCAATCTCTAGGACTTGAATGCACGGGTTTGCATCCCTAGACCAGACTGGGCTCGAGGTGCTGTCCACGACAATTTCTCGAGATTTCGAACATAATATTACCAAAAATACGTAGAATATCTAGTACAAATTTCGGTAATTACCGTTGAGAAACCGTAAAAATTACTAGTCGGTAAATTTTAAGGCCAGAGACCGGTCAAACCGGTAAAAATTCGGTAACGGAAAATTTTTCCGCCCAACCCTGCTGACGACCGTTCGCCAGTCTGCAACTATCCAGTTGAGATGAACCTTTCCCCACTTCAGGCTATTGTCTCTGTACATATGAGAGATTATGCACTTCTTTCTAATTACACCGCCACTAAGACCACCCTGTTTGGGCCATCTACTGATGTGCAAGTCGAAGTAGGAGAGACTCGATAAATATTAATTCAGTAGGATGATCAGTTCGCCCGCGGCTACTCGCGCGATAATAAATATATAAATATTTATCGCATATTTCAAATTAGTGACAGGGTTTAAAAAATCATTGAACAGAACTAATGATAAAATAAGAAGAAGTGAACAGAAGAGTAACAACTAAGTCACAGTATGACATTACGTACAGTACTGGCCAAAAGGATATTGACGTTTAGTTTTTTCGTCATAATCTTTTCAACCGATCCAGACCAGATTTTCAGGGATTATTTTGAGAGTGTTTTAACGCGTTTTACTCTAAAATAATCCTGGTTGAGCTATTACGGTGAAATTTATTTCGATTTTATCAAAAGTCACAAAAATGAGATTTTCGTTTTCTTCGATTTCTTCGATTTTTTAGACTCATTTCGCTACCAATTTGTGTTATATCGATTCAAAAGCAAAGCGGAATCTTGGGAGCAAGAATCTACCGATATCCTAGCGAGAATCCATTCGAGGTAGACGTAAACCGCTGTCACACCAGTTCAGAGTGTCTGTTTCGACCATCCTGAAGGTCATTAAAACTTTAACGTACGATCTCGCAAGACCACCACGACATCTAAATTTTTGAAGGATTCGGGAACCATTTGATGCCACGGGAGACCGTTCCCTGATTGATACCCAAATGTTGAGCAAGTTTAGATTGCTTCAGAGTCTATTCAGACCATTCAGACGACCGCGGATGATTGCGCGGAGGATATCAGACGATAGATATCGCACACCTTTCATTTTCGCTATAACTTAAAAACAAAAATACTGGAATAATTCATTTTAAAAAATAACAGGAAACAAGAAAAAATGGAAAAAATATGGTACTTGGGAAAATCAAAATATACCTACGGTTTGGATATTAATATCCAATCTTTGCAACCATTGTCGACTAATGACTATGGTAACATACATAATTACCTTTTAAACGAAAAAATTAGAACAACGAAAATTCGTCGCAACTACAAATACTCAAAATGTGTCATATGGTCATTTTTGGGACACAGTAGCCAAGAAGACGTTGAAATTGAAAAAAAAAACAGGCCCATGTCTAGGTATACATTGTGAAACATGTACGAGCACACTATATTAAAATATCAAAGTGATGGGATAAATATGTACAGAAATAGTTATCCTCAAAAAAAAAACAAAAAAATATGTTGTTCTTCTGGCCGTTATCCGATCACTTTGAAAAACACAGTAACTAATAATAAATAACTTACGAGTTCATTCCTTGGGCGGTTAATCGACACATCATGCACCATCGTGGACAAAAGTTCAAGGCCCCTGTTCCGAACAAATTGGAAAGACGACTCAGCCGATAAATCTACAATAAACGGAGAGAATTACAGTAGCAGTCAAAAGTCAGCGGCACATTTTTTGAATTGCCATAACTTTTGACTCAGATGAGCAATAGGGCTCATGTAATTGGTAGGTTAGTATGGGCCATGTGGGCACCATATCCTAGTCCCGTTGTTATAATTACTTGTCGAATTATTTCGTAGTGATAATGCAACCAATTAGTACTTACTCAGCAGAGACTATTTCTTCAGCTGGATTTTTCTGAGGCTTGTTGTTAATAGTGTATGAACAACATTTACTGAGGATTAGAATCCGCTATGCAAGACATTCGAGCTAATTCATTCCTATGAGAAAATCAAAATTTCCGACACCCCTGATATAGGGCAAAAATGTCATAACTCTGTATTCAGTGAAGTAGCAGGCTCCAGACTTGGCAGATATAA
The DNA here is from genome assembly GCA_943737045.1 of Parapristionchus giblindavisi. Taxonomy (NCBI): domain Eukaryota; kingdom Metazoa; phylum Nematoda; class Chromadorea; order Rhabditida; family Diplogasteridae; genus Parapristionchus; species Parapristionchus giblindavisi. The sequence continues at coordinate 269,210 of CALSFV010000367.1, read as the reverse complement.
TAGTCCATGAGTGATACAAAACGTGGCCGAGTATGAGCCTGATCCGTTGAATTTGTGAAATTTTGAAAAATTATTTTTCTCATTTTCGAGGTACAGGAAGTTCCTGATCTGGTTACATTTCTTTGGTGTTTAACAGTCAAGTGTCTGCTATGTATCGTAGACGACAGTTTACTATAGTTTCATGAAATATCGAGTTCTTCGAGAGAAGTTGTAGTTGGATAAAGGAGGCGAAAATAGTTTCTTTTCAAACCATCTAAAAAATTAAAATGATTTATTTCTGGGACAAAAAGAGGATCGATAGCCATTCTATTACAGGGATCATCTTTCCTCTCATGATAATTGTCGTGGCAATTTCTGAGGCCTAATCGGACAAATTCTACTTTGAAACCATGTATATCACTGATGATCTTACCCTTCCACCACTCTATTCATCTGTCTCTCATTCACTCTCTATGAATATTATTATGCCTCAGGATGTATCATATGTTCATTCGTACAATCAGCAATTCTTGTTCACTCCCATCTGATAATATTCCCTCTATCGTGTTTAAACGGTACCATTCCTCTCTCTCCTATCCATTGTCCATTATATTTCAATTTATCGATTTCTCAAGGCCAAATGCCAAGCATATGGAAACTCTCAACCATTATCCCCATCCCTAAAGTCTCATCTCCAACAAATGTGTCCCAATTCCGCCCTATTTCTCTCACTCCTATTCCTTCTAAAGTCCTGGAACGCTTGATTAAGCCCCGATTAGTTAATTGGTGTCGTATTCACTCTATTATACCAAATGAACAATTTGGTTTCGTCTCTGGTAAATCTACCGTATCCCAGCTTCTTGAATGTACTCAATCGTGGCGAGCCTCACTCGATTCAAATCTATGTACCGATATTGTTTATATTGATCTCTCTTAAGGCATTCGATACAGTCTCACATTCTAAGTTATTGTATAAACTTGAATCCATTGTTGTTCGTGCTAATCGTCTCGCGTGGTTTAATTCATTTTTAGACAATCGGAGTTTCAGAGTCAGAATAGGTAGCAGCCTCTCTTCGGAGAGGGCTGTCACTTCCGGAGTGCTGCAAGGGTCGGTTTGGGGTCCTCTCTTATTTTTGATTTACATTTCTGACTTGCCCATGGTAACCAAAAATCTGCCATTAGTAGGTCTTCGTCTTTTTGCTGATGATACACTTTTGATCCGTCCTATCCATTATCTTCCCATGAACAAGTTTCACAAGGGTTATCTAATATAGTTAGTTACTGCTCAAACTGGCAGCTTTCAGTGGCACACAAAAAGTGCACTGTTCTTTACTTAGGCAAAAACAATCCTCGTCTCCCTTACACTATTTCGTCTACAATTCTTCCTTTCTCTGAATCCACTCGTGACCTAGTCTATTTAGACCCCAATCTTGATTTTAACGTGTAAGAAAGCTGTATCACTTGTGTATATCCTATTCAGATCTTTATATTGTACCAAATCACAAATTTATATCAGAGCTTTTAAATGTTATATCCTGCCCATTCTTGAATATGCTAGTCGTGTCTGGTCCCCCTCTAGTAAAGGTCTCGTACGTCAGTTATAAAAAGTCAATCATACGTTTTACTCGATTGTTGTACTTTCGTTGTCAATCTCCCACAGTATTTCCTCCTCCATCCTTCGATTGTAGACTTTCACTATTCTCTCTTCATTCTCTATACCATCATAGACTTATTATTGACATTGTAATGTGCTTAAAAATTCTTCATTGTGATATCTCTCTTCCTGCCAGTCACTTCTATACATTCAAACCCACTCATGGTCGTTTATCCACTTTCTCATTTCATATCCCTCTTTGTAGACGAGAAAACATGCGTTCATCACTTGCACTTAGAACATCTCGTTTCCTGACCAAACTACACTGTATTATCGATCCATTCCAATCAATACCCATAATAAAAGCTAAACTTTTATCCTCCCCTCCCCAAGCCTTGTTTTATAAACTAGGCCTCACACCCTTCGACTTGTAAGGAATCTCCTGTTTTAGTCCTCGGGTTCATGTCAGTCTGTCTCTACTGAGACAAAGCGGTCCTCTTCCCGCTTAGGGCCTCATCCACCCTAATATAGATCTATCCCAATATGATCTTTGATCTCTCTCAGCTCCTTCCCTCCCTCTCTCCGCCCCCCTCGACTCTACCCATTATTTCACGTTATTTACTTATCACTTGCCGCCACATTTATTCAATGTAAGATAAATTAAATTAAATCAAATTATATATAAAACATAATATTGATTGCGTTTGTTCAAGCTCTCTATTTCTCACGCTCTCTGCCTCTCTCTCTCTCTCTCTCTCTCTCTCTCTCTCTCTCTCTCTCTCTCTCTCTCTCTCTCTCATCTGCACACCACAAATTTCATGTTATTGAGAAGGGCTGGGCGTAAAATATTTTTCGTAAAATTTTCGTGAAGCGTAATTGTACGACAATTTTTCTCGTAAAATTCGTAAAATTCGTAAAAATTTCGTAAAATATTTTGCGTCAAAATTATAAGAAATTGTGATAGATGATATCAAGAAATTACAACTAAAAACTTGAAAACAATATGAACATATACATCCCCAAAGATTGAAATTTCCGACAATTCTTGACAAAAATTTCGACAATTATTCAGATTTTTTGTTATTTTTCTCGATTCGTTAAATTTTTAGCATTTCGTAAAATTTTAAGACGTAAAAAATTTATGAAAAAAGTCGTAAAATCGTAACATCCGTAAAATCGTAAAATGCACAGCCCTGTTATTGAGCGTTATTGAAAATCACTTGTTTTATTTGTACGAAGTGTCCACAATGACTATTTCCTGTTTTGCATATTTCAGAAATTATGCCGATCTCTTTAAAATATCAAATCAGCGCGGCGAAGGTCAGATGGGTTAGGTGAGAGGAAGAGGAGGGTTAGGCGAGATAGTGCAACTGTATGCAAATGCCCCGTTGTCTCGGTATTTACATGCAGTTTGTCATTTTCTTATGCAAGTACATTTTATACGCATAATTAAACAAGTCGCGCGCGCTATCCCGCTCCGTTTCTCTCTCTCTTCCTCTGTTCTCTCCTCTCTCTCTATTTCTCTCTCTCTTCTCTCTCTCGAGCTTCCAGAAAGTTCGAGAAACTTGCAGAACATTGAGCTCCGCATTAGCGGAGCTTACGCCTGGTAAATAAATAAATAAATAAATATATAAAATAAAAGGAATCATCGTATATATCTATTTTCCTGTTGGACTATAAGGAGTTGATCATATTTTTCGTTTAAATGGCGTTTAGTATCCTTCTGATTCATCAATTTATCGATACTACAAACATTTTTTCAGAAATTTATTTATAGAGAAAATCGACAGGGGACATCAGGGGACACACTTGTAGGAAAGTGATGTCCCGTAGCGATTTTCTCTATAAATAAATTTCCGAAAAAATGTTTGTACATAGTATCGATTAATTGATCAATCAGAAGGCTACTAAACGCCACTTACTGTGCACCACTATACAATAACTTTTGATATTTTTCCGTCTTCATAGTCTGTTCGCGAAAGTATTCGAGGGACTTCACTTTTAAAGAAGGGGGACCAGGAGATCTTGCTTGCGCTATTATCATAATGAACGCTACTATCATATTACCAGAAGAAAAGAATATTGAAATTAAGCAGCATAACCGAAATCGCATAAAGCTACTGAGCGCCACTATAATAATGCTTTCCCAATATAAATGAATAAATAAATTTAAAAAATCAGAAAATTACTCAGCAGTTGGAGGACAGCACGAAATGAACCTTCATCGTAGCGTTCACGTGCTTGATTGATCATCAAGGCCATAAGTCTTTCATCAGTGAGGTACGATAAGGCTTTGGGTTTGCTTCTGACGATGTGTCCAACTTTATACAGGATGGAATGCAAGCTAAACACAATTATGATTATACACTGAGCCGAAAGTTGCTTAGCAATGTCTCAGCTAACTACATTACTTAGATGAAGATTTCTACGTTGCTAATTTGGGCAAACGCTTACTGACAAGCGCGCGCTCGCCTCATGGAATATGTATGATACTGACTTATACAAGTCGTAGTAGCGTGTTTAAGAGGCGCAGTGGTAAGCGTCTTCCCCTGTTAAGCGGAGGGTAGGTGGTTCGGTTCCCCGTTTACCATTCGAATCAGGATCCGACTCTGATAAGACACCGTTCATAATCAATCTCAAATGTTTATGAGCTTCGAGAAAATTGACATTAAAATTCGGCTGTGTGATATGGAAATTCCTATGGTATCATAAACAAACCATCCATGAACTCATCTATCAACTCCCCAAACAAGTGCTTGAGTGGTGTAGTGGATAAGATGGATCCGTTTTTTCACTGTCATGAGTTCGATCCCCCCTTGCCGCATTAAACTTTTGCTGATTTTATTCTTGTCAAAAGATTGAATTTATTTGCTGTGGTTATGAAAGCTAGAAATAGAACATCTGATCAGTGTGAATTTTAACAACAAAATGAATGAAGTAAAAAAAAGACTTTCACATCTCGGGCACATAATTAATGAACAGGTAGACAATGAGTTTAAAATGGAAGCATTTAACGTACTCGCATGATCTTTGATCTTTGAACTCTAATAACTGTTTTTCAGGTCATTCATTGCTTGACACATGATCGAGGGGTTAAATTAAACTTTGAATTTTTTATGGCATTATTTTTGCAATCTCCTCCCTCTCCCTCGCCACTTCTCTCATACGAGGTAGACTCCGCATTTTTAGGGGGGTCAATAATTTGGTCGAGAGTGAGAAGTTGAGCCATTATTTTAGTAGTTGAGCCAATAATTTGGTTCGAAGTGGGGCTATTATTTTAGTCGCAAAGTTGAGCTAAACTTTTGGCTTAAATAATGGCCCCACTACGGTATGTTGAGCCGTTTCACTGAGAGCCGTAGAATAGCTCAGCGTGTACAAGGCGATATTTGCTAATTTCTTTCTTGTTAGGTCATGTCGGCATACCCGCCATGGAAGTTTTTCAACTAAATTGTGTTGCTTTCGTTGCATTTCTTGTTTGTATTCTACTTTTCAAACTATTTTGTTAGTTGAGTAGACTGTTGATGTTTTCGCTCCTTCATTGGCTGTGCTCACTAATTGTTGTTTGTTATCATTAGAAACATGTTGGTGTTATTGATTCTATTGTTTTCAGGAAATCTCAATTCGTCGATACGAAGTTTCTCGCAGCTCTTATGTGAAGCCAATGATGACAAGAATCAATCGATGACACTCGAACGAGCTGAAGAAGTTTATCGCAAGAGCTTTTACTGTTAATTACTCGTTTCGTTTTCATTGTCATGTTGTAATTGATATGTAAATATTGTTTTTCTGAGGATAAAGAAGTTAAGTGATGTATAAAACATTTAAATGTGTAATAAACATAAATAGATCTGGAACAACAGTAAGCAAATAAAGGGCTAAACTTTTACTGGTTGAGCCAAATTATTGGCCAAATTATTGGCCCCACTTGAAAAGTTGAGCCATTAATTGGGACTAATGTTAGCGAAAAGTTTAGTGGGGCTATTATTTTGACCAAATTAATAGCTCAACTTTTCAAGTGGGGCTTGTCTGGTAGTCAAATTCGAGAGTCAACTTCTTGTAAATTATTGGCCCCACTTTGATCAAATTATTGGCCTCCTTAAAATGCGGAGGAGGTCATGCAATGAATGACCTGAAAAAGAGATATGAGAGTTCAAAGATCATGCGAGTACTTTAAATACATTCAAGAACAAAATCAGGAAAAGATTAATGCAGCAAGCGGGATCGAACTCACGACAGTCAAAAATAAACGCAGGCATCTTATCCACTACTCCACACGAGCACTTGTTTGGGGAGTTGGTAGATGAGTTCATGAACCCATTGGTATGGCTTCTGTAGGATACCATAGGAATTTTCAAATCGCACAGCCGAATTTCAATGTCAATTAGCTCATAAACATTTGAGATTGCTTATGAACGGTGTCTTATCAGAATCGGATCCTGATTCGAATGGTATATGTCACTAGTCATATCTCGATGGGAATGTGTTATGGTTCCCTTGTTAAATGATAGTTATCCGAATTACGTTTTCATTTAATCTGAACGCCCAACTAGAATATAAGAAACCGAGATAGCTTGCATTCTAGCTGAACTCTACTTGAATGTATCGAACGCTATTCTTGTATTTAAGTAACTTTTGGCTCAGTGCAATCTTTAATGATGCGAAAGTGTATTTTGCACGGTGCCCCGGACTTATTTTTGTTTTGGACCTTCACTTGCGAGATGTGAATATGGTAGGAGAATATGAAAAAGCCATTCACTACTTGCATTTCAAGAGAATAGAGCGACTACTTGTAAACAGAGAGCAATCTTGCCCAAATATATGTATTGGCATAAAGTGACTTACAGGTTGAAATTTTTAAGCTCCAGTGTATGATTCAAGACAATATAACAGAATCGATCGATGTCAAATGAGCAACGTTCCCGAAGATTGGTTGTTAGCAGTGCGTAATTCTAAATTTAAAGATATGATATGATGATGGAAAACCATGGGATAATTATCATTAATTGAATTAATAAAATATCAATAACCTTTTCCAGTATATTTGTTGTTCCGTTGATTTGAGCAATGTTCAGACAGCGCTCAAAGCATAAGTTGAACGGTTTGATACTCTCTAGTGGGTTGAGCTGTTTGTTCCTGCGCGATTATAGATCATTAAAGTCTCACAAACATGAAACTCTGGTCACAGTCTCTCGCTTTTTTGTCTACGAGAGCGGCGAGTAAAATTAACACGTGGAGTTTTATGCAAATCAAAAGTACTTTGAATCTTATCTCATATTGCTTTACATTCAAAAGTTCTCATCGTTTTTACAAACCGTATCGTACATGTAAAAATAGTTGTATCAAGAACGGTGTGAATGGATCTGAACGGATCATGCCGATCAAACGGGATTGCAAGTGATACAGCCATTTTCATTATTTTTCCTTCTTTTCATTGTTTTTCTTTCCTTCGAATCGACTGTATTGAAAGAAATCACGCCAAAATATTGCCATTTAGCAAAAATCATTGCTTTACAAATGAATAAATTGTTCCGATTATACGCTGAATAAATGGGTCAATTTTGGTTCATTGGAGCAATTTATTTCTCGCGAAAATGATGATTTTTGTTAAATGGCAATATTTTGGCATAATGTATTTCAATATAGTAGATTCGATGAAAAGAAAAACAATGAAAGAAAGAAAAATAACGAAAATGGATGGCTCGCTCACAATCCCGTTTGATCGGCCTGATCCGTTCAGATCCATTCACACCGTTCATGATAAAACTATTTTTAGATGTATGATATTATCCAAAAAATCTTGACAAAAAATCTCGACAAAAATCTTGACAGAAAAATGTTTGAATAATCTCGACAATACGTTTGCACGTATCGTGCCAATGTATTTAACACGGATCTTCTGTAATGCGGTGTTCAGAACTTTAAAAATGTACGAAAATGCGGAAAATGCTGTTCAGAAGTTCATTTTAAAATGCCCGAAAATGCTCGATTTTGGCTTGAAAACAGAGAAAAAATTTTCGAGAAAAATTTCTCGAATAAGATTTCTCGATTTATTTTTTCGAGAAATCCGAGAAATTCGAGGAAAATTATAAAAATTTAATAAAATGCGCTTTCATAACTTTTTATCTCTTTTCCAACAATAATAACATTTAGAGATGATACCATTGCCCAAAACAAAAAGAATAACAATGAATACATGAAACCTGAATATTTTAGATGTGGCCATATATTAACGCTAAGAAAAATAAGAGAAATGAAGTTCTATTTGGCAATTTGCAATCAATAAGACAATGTCATGACGTAGTAAACAAGAGCAATTTGACTCTAAAAGGGAATTTAGTAAGCACATGTTTCACTGTTAATAGAAATTTAAATCTATTTTAAATTTTAAGTTTTTCTCGAATATCTCGATTAAAAATCGAGAAATTTCTCGACGAGAAATTTTCTCGAAAAAAGACGAGAAATCGAGAAATTCGAGAAATCGAGAAACGAGAAATGCTTGAAAAAGATGATTTTAAACACTTTAAAAGCGTTGAAGCTCGTTCATTCTCGAAGAGCATCTAACTTAGGTCATTTATAAAGTATGCAACTGACACAAATGTCGTATGATCCTTTTTTGAGCACTTTGAGCCGAAAATTAACGAAATTGCTACGAATAATCAACCTAGCTAGTCCATATTTAAAAATTTCACTTTTCATCAATAAAATACGTCCACAACATGCAACCCGTAAACGTTGACATTCAACTAAAAACCCAGTAAAACTTGCTTAAAATCATCGAAATTGAGCATTTTCTGAGCATTTTCCGCCTGAACTTCTGAACAGTGTTTTCCGCATTTTCGTGCATTTTCCAAGTTCTGAACACTGCATAAAAGAGTATGAAACCGTTCGACAGCAAAAAAAATTTTTCCTTTGATTTCATTGATAGTTGTTAGACTGGTCTAGCTGAGTGCGAAAACAACATTTAAAAATTTTGATTTTCGAAATTTGCATATCTATGAAATTTTCTTACTGCCAAATTTAAATGAATGTAACTCGCTTCGTTTTTGAGCTATCCTGTGAAACACTTTTCAGATCGGTTGCTAATGACCTCGTCTACAAATAACTCAATTAAGGATATTAACGGAAATGCTGTTTTTCATGTGTTATCGTATGAAAACTGATTTTAAACATACAAAATTCGATGTTTCTCGAATATTTTCTCTAAAGGATAAGAGTTTTAATGCAGATTCGGATTGCCCGTCCTCAAATTGGGGTATCCTGATATGTATATCTTTTAACCCAACTCTGTCCTCCCAATACTGCTACTGTATATCGTCCAAGACATAGTGCAATTTTCTCTCAAATCACATTTTTGGTTGTAAATCAGCTCAAACGTATGCAAATAAACATTAGCATATTTGAACCCTGGGAACTTCTTCGGTTAGGGGGGGGCTCATAATTAAACAACTAAAATTGCCTTGTTGTTGTTCGTATTCTCAACAACAACCATTTTTGAGATGTGAATCGAAAACTCATTATATTAACGATTCTTCGATTCTTTTGTGGTAGATCTTTTTTTTTATTCTTCAATTTCATTTTCAGTGTCTTTTTATTATTTATTGATAGTAGTCGAAGAGAACGACCAATTTTGGACCGTATCTCGCTCCCTTCCTTGTACTACGCATTCTCATGGGCTTCGGATGAACTGGAGCCTGTTGGAATTCTTGGAATTATCTCACACATGAATCGATGGTTTAAAGTGAGTTGAAAAAGAAACCAGCATTATCCTTTAAAACAAAACGAGAAAGCTGGTGTTTTTCAATTGCATCAATTTAGAAAGGCGAAAAATCGTTAGTAAAATCAGTTTTCGATTCATATCTCAAAAATGATTGTTGTTGATAATTCGAAGCTCTAAGACAATTTTGTCAGGTTGGTCGAGATACAGGATTCAAATATGCTATTGTATTTATTAGCATACGGTTGAGCTAGTTTACAACCAAAAATGTTATTTGAAAGAAAATTGCACTATGTACTGAGCCAAAAAATGCTTAATAGTAAGCATACCCTATGCTACCTGATGCCCTGTAAGAGAGAGATATGCTTACATATAAGCATACGTGAATGCTTACTATTGAGTTGAACGTATGATTACATTTAAGCATACGCAAACACTTACCGGGTTGCTTACATTAAAGAAACAACCCGGCAAAAATTGGGTACCAGAGTGGGAGCCGAACTTACAACCTTCCGGTCACCAGTAGGAGGCGCTTACCACTACGCCACCACAGCACATTTGCGTGGCTTGTATAACTCAAAGTCTATTCTAGGAGGCGAACGCGCGCCTCTTCCCATTTAAGCATACGGAATGCTTAAATATAAGCATCTCCCACCTAAGCATGTCATATGCTTAACTATAAGCGATCGGATCGCTAAGCAAATGCGTGAGCAACGCATTTGCTAAGCATTTTTCAGCTCAGTGTGGACGATATACAGTAGCACTATTGGGGGTACAGAGTTGGGTTAAAAGATATATCAGGATACCCTAATTTGAGGACGGGGAATCCGAATCTGCAATAAAACTCTTATCCTTTAGAGAAAATTTTCGAGAAACATCGCATTTTGTATGTTAAAAATCATTTTCATGCAATGACGCATGTAAAACAGCATTTCCGACCATGTCCTTAATTGAGTTATTTGTAGACGAGGTCATTAGCAAAAGTTTCAAATGCTCAAAAACGAAGCGAGTACACAGAGAGCAAATTTGCCCATATTTGAGCAAGTTTGCTCTCTGTGTGCGGCCAGAGCTAAGCGTTTAAATAGTTAATCTAGTTTCAATTAAATCAAACATTTGACTTTTAAGAGTCACATTAGGCCAGCGCGAGACGGTACTACCAGGGATTGTAATTTTTTTTTCGGTAAATTCACTTTAAAAGTTTTATTCTCGAAAGAATCAGTTTGAGAAAGGTTGTAGTGAAAATGGACCGGTCGGAATGATTCGACTGGGAAGAAATGATATAAGCATCTCTCTTCTAAGCATACGTTATGCTTAACTATAAGCGATTGTATCGCTAAGCAAATGCGTAAGCAACGCATTTGCTAAGTATCTTTCAGCTCAGTACATCTACAGTGGTGGCCAGAAGGAAAACATATTTTGGTTTTTTGAGGATAACTTTTCTTGTAGTTACCCGATCACGTTGAAATTTTTATGTAGTGTACTCAAACACGTTTCACAATGTATGCCGAGGCATTGGGCCGATTTTTCAATTTCAACGGCTTCCAGACTACAGTATCCCAAAATGGCCTATGGCTCAGTTTGAGAAACTTACTTCTCTTGGAATGAGAACGATGGAATATTTATTTTGGGATAATGGATTCTGAGAAAGTGTGATTTGGGAAGTTTTTTTTTTCGGAATTTTGTGGTTGGCACATTTTTTGACCCCCACATATTATTGCAATTTTTCGGTAGTCCATATGGTCCCTAACAAGGTACCGTCGAGCTTTTTTTCATATCTTCATTTTCAACGTCGACAGACGTCATCAAACTTTTTGGACGCCGAAAATTGTCACGTCGTCAACAGAAGAATTCTTCGGAACATCAAGGAGAATGCGCCTGCATCATTACCAGGTCGCTATTTTAATTAGTATACTCGTAAATCGTTTTTATTGATTATTTTTCTCAAAAATATAGAAGCCAAAACTTTTCAATAGCTCAATCGACACATCTCGACGAGAGGAATTCAATGATTCTTGTCGCCTCATGTCGCATCTTTCTAAAAGAATTTTAAAACATTTCGTTAGTTGTGATCATTGCATCATCAGATAAGATTAAGATCACCGTTGAAATGAATAAAATTGGTTAACTATGGATAGAGTTATCGAAGGATCATGGCTAACAGGGGTGCTTCAAATTTGAATTTCCCACACTTTTCATTGACCCTGCGAAATCGATTTTCTAACTAACATGTTTTAGAACGCTTTTGGCGGATTTTCTTTTGTATTTTTTCATGTATTTTGTGAAATACCGTCCTAAAGCACGTTCGTGAGAAAATCGATTTCGCAGGGTCAATAAAAAGTGCGGAAATTCAAATTTGAAGGGATTACGGTAGCACCCCTGTCAGCCATGATCCTTCAATAACTCTGTCCTTAGTTAACCAATTTTATTCGTTTCAACGGTGATCTTAATCTTATCTGATGATGCAATGATCACAACTAATGAAATGTTTTAAAATCCTTTTAGAACGATGCGACATGAGGCGACAAGAATCTTGTCGCGGCGGCCCGACTTTTGACAGGGCGATCGTGCGGGACTGTAGTGTAGTGGGTAAGATGTCTGCACTTTTTTTGAATGCCATGTGTTCGATCCTCCTTGGCGCAGTTTTCTTTTGCGGTTTTTTTTTTAAATTGCCGAAATGTGTTCTTTTTTCTGTGATTATAAAAAAACAGAAAAGAAAACGCCCCGGGTGACTATCGCTGTAAACCAGGAGTATTGTATCGCGACCAGAAAGGGAAGAGTTGGATTGGAAATGGAGGACTCGGAGATGTACAATGACATCTTGAAGGAGCGAGGAGACGAGGAGATTCTAGATCAACACAAAGATGACTTTAGGATGGTAGTCGAGGGAGAATATTCCTATGAATATGAAACTTGATTGTCGTCCTATTGTAATTTGTATTCATTGTGCTCAATATTGAATAATTGAAAGTTATCAAAAATATCTTGGGGTTGCACTAGAATAACAGTTAAACTAATTAATATACATAGATGAATTGTTCACACGAGGCAGAAGAGTGTGGTAGATCACTGGCTGCGTCACTCTCCTCTCGTGTGATCGCACGCAATGAAATACTTGAAATGATCATAACTTTCGAAGACAACCACATATAGTAAACGATAGCATACCATTGAATTCCTCTCGTCGAGATGTGTCGATTGAGCTATTAAAAGTTTTGGCTTCTATATTTTTAAGAAAACTAATCAATAAAAACGATTTACGAATATACTAATTAAAATAGTGACCTGGCAAGCGCAAGCAATGCAGGCGCATTCTCCTTGATGTTCCGAAGAATTCATCTGTTGACGATTTGATACCAAATCTTCATCCTGAAGAGCTACATAGCTACAAAGTCGACAATTTTCGGCGTCCGAAAAGTTTGATGACGTCTGTCGACGTTGAAAATGAAGATATGAAAAAAAGCTCGACGGGACCTTGTTAGGGACCATATGGACTACTTATTCGAGCCTTACGCGACACGCGTGGTATGTCCCTTCGATTTTTTATCTTCATTGTCTTTCTCTGTACTTAAATATATCCATTGCCTAGTACTATTTGCATCTTGGTATTCTGATTACTACGACCAAAGTGGCACGGGTTGAGTCTTCACGAAGAATCAAGAGTTGCTACTGGATTACCAGTCTTCTATGCTAATCCACAGTTTCTTATAGGCAGTGATGAATGCCCTCATACAAAAAAAAGAAATGATCGGATCAGTAGCGCAATGCTCAATATGAATAGATTCACAGGACTTACAGTAGCGCCAGAAAGTAATCGGACACTTTTTCATTTTTTTATAACTTTTGATCCAGGAAAGCAATCAAGCTGATCTTTTCAGCCAGTGTAGAGAATTTATCAAGCAATACAACCATAATGTGTTGGTGTTATTAAATCAGTTCACTGTTGCATAATGATGCAATCGAAATACACTATTTTGAAAATTTACATTGAAGCATCCACTAGGGCTTCACATTCAAGCAATCCGGATTGGCTCCGATTCCGATTTCAAGCTGTAGCAGGGCCGCAACTTTGACCCCCAAAATTTATAACTCAGCTTCTAGATGTGCTAACGACCCGTTCTAAGGGCTGAAATGATGCTAGTGGCCAGTAATGTTTATCCCCAGATTACGGTAGTCATAGCTCATCATTCGCGTTCAGGGCATAAAAAGCAATTTTATTGGAATGACTGATTTTAAGACCCCACCGTACGGAGGGCGGGTCTTCTAAAATTATGATTCCTGCGCAAGCAGCTTTGCAATATATCATATATTTATTTCCCTTATTTTAGTTTGGTTCCGATTCCTTTCAGACCCGTAGCAAAAGTTCTGCTGAGGTCTAATCGTTGTTTAATAAATGATTATTCAATTCATCACACCCGAAGAGCAAATTTAACTGGATTTCATTTTATTTTTTACAGTTTTTTATTCAAAAAAATTACAAAAAGAACACTTCCAGAAAAATACCCAAATCGCACTTTCTCAAAAACTGTCTACATATTCATTTTTCTGACATCATTGTTCTCGATTATCTAATTCCGATCACAATCACTCCTAGTTTCTCCTTCACACTAGACCAGTTCTTTATACTGCACTTTCTAAGTGAGATTTCCAATGTCGTTATTTCTGTTTTAATTATTTCTCAAACCATATTTCCAAAAAAAAAACTTTCCAATAGTGTAATTTACCAATTTTTTATTTATTTTTTATTCTTCTTCTTATTCTACACACCGTACACTATTTATTTTATGCTAATTCAGCTTATTGATCGCTACAATCATGAACGAATCATGATATCAAACTCAGTAAAAGGCGCGCTTTTTGAAAATAGGAAAGTTCGGCAATAGGATTCGAACCCACTACGATGAATGGTTTCCTTATCTTCTTACATATCACTAGATATTTGCCGAACTTTCCTATTTTCAAAAAGATGTAAGAGATATGCACGATCATTCGCGAGTTTTTAAGCGTCACATCAGGACAGCGCAAGAAATTAAAGTGAAAAAGTGACGTCACTCACTTGAAGTACATTTGAAGTAAGTCAGTGTTAATTTAAGTGGGTTTTCAGTTTTAAAATGACAGAGTAGGAGCTTACGAATACAATGCTGCGATGAATAACACTGCTTGTCCAATGACAACATGATTACGAGGTTGGCTTATTGTATTTAGGCATGATTCAAGACAGGCATTCACTATCAATGGATCAAGACGTTTCCGATCGTTATGCTGTAATTTTATTATTATTATTATTATTATTATTATTATTATTATTATTATTATTATTATTATTATTATTATTATTATTATTATTATTATTATTATTATTATTATTATTATTATTATTATTATTATTATTATTATTATTATTATTATTATTATTATTATTATTATTATTATTATTATTATTATTATTATTATTATTATTATTATTATTATTATTATTATTATTATTATTATTATTATTATTATATATTACCATCGTGAGTAGACTTATTGCCTTGAAAATTTCATGATCATGTTTATATTGCTTTAGGTGGTAATTTAGTGTATTTAAGATGTTTGAAGTGCTCCAATAATTACAGATCTGAGCACTCTCCTTTATCCAAGGATATGACGAAAGATCTTGCCATTCGAGCTGCGTCCCTAAAAGACAGATTGGAACATTTCCAAAAAATTATAAGCAAAAGCTCGAAACGAGAGAGAGAGAGAGAGAGAGAGAGAAAGAGAGAGAAAGAGAGAGAGAGAGTCACTAACCTATCAGGCACACGGTCTGCATCTTGTCATGCCTTTCCATAATGAGCTTCATATACTCAATACCAATCGAACTCTGCTCACAATGTACATCAGAAATGTCGAGGGATGCGAGTTTAGGCCATGGCGAAGCTTTTTCCTTGAGCATTCTCTCACAAATTACTGTTGTTAAAGTGATCCTAAAAGCTCATCTCTTTGGCATCTCGAATGTCTGCCTTGGATGACATTAGGACGGATGAGAACCGATGAATGAGAACCAATAAATTAGAACTACTTGCATACTTTTTCCATTCCTCAGCACTTTTCTCTCATAGGTAAATATTTATCATCTAGTAGGATCTCATCCGGCCTAGTGCCCTGAAAATATGGACATACCCATAGTTTGTGGCCTTTCCAATATCAAGCAGTCTAAGTTCATTTAGACTGGCTAAAGTGTCTGTTAACTCTTCCAAATTCATGGTCAATTTAATTTCGCAAAGTCGAAGCTTCATCAATTGCTTGGCTTGCCTAAGACAAGACAAATTATAAAGTAGAGGACAAGCAGAGACGTCGAGCTGGAGAAGTTGAGGAAGTCCCTGAAGAAAATTAATAATTTTAGGCATTCATATTTTTAATCGTTGTTATATCAAGCCTATCACGAGAGAAGTGAGCTAAATTTACAATTCATTCCAATATGTTATTAAGCTTTTTCCAGTATGTTATTAAGTTTTTCATGCGCTTTCGAATGAGGTGCTTGCGAAAAAAATACGTTAATGCGTTGGTACGGTTCATCCCCTTGGAAATTTCGTGATGATTTGAAGCCATTTTCGCCACCCATAATCTCTCGTTTTACACACTCTCTCGCCAATTCCTTTTCATTACATTCCGTTCCATTCCGCACCGGTCTCGAGCGCGCGGTGAGGATTGAAACATCGTTTTCTCCCTTTCTCTTCCCTCCATTTCTTTCACTCACCGGCGTACTTGAAGAAGAGCACCTCCTTTTCCTAAATTTTTGAGTAATTTGCTTCGGAGTGTAGCTCTGTTCTGAGATATTTCCATGACCTCTGGTTTGTTTAGATCGATAGAGCTCGAAAAAAAGAGCGGGGGTCACTCTTGTGACATTTTTTCGCTAAAACGCAACAGAAGTGGGAAATTCGTGCTCAAAGTTGGGACTTCACCTTACAGAACCGGTGTATTGAGCACCAAAATGAAAATTGCATAATGAGACTTTGGGGGTTGGTTGGGCATACCTAGAGATGTCCAAAAATGATCCTAACTCATTTCACCATTTTAGCTCTATTCCCATGAATTGTAAATTTAGCTCAATTCTCTCGTGATAGGCGTGATATTGCGTAGCGATCCTGGAACAATTCGGTACTTACTCAGCGATTATTCTTTTTTTTCTGACAATGAGTCTCTTATGTCTTAAGGTGGCGAAAACTGACGATTTATAGCTTATGTGAAAGCCCTTTCCCTGTAGAATAAGAATGTATGTTTAAAAAATTCGGAAGAGCTCTGTACATGGATATAAAAAAATCCAAAGTTTGAGCAATTTCTGCCTTGTAATTCCTGTGTAATGGCCGTGGAAAAAAGAAACAATGATGGGCTACTTCTCCGCTCTCTCTCTCTCCGAGCTGGTGGTGGCGTAGTGGTAAAGATTTCGCTTACAATTTTTGCGCTGCGGGTTCGATCCCCACTGATGCGACTTGTTTTGCTCGATTTTTACACTTGTATTTTTACGTTCATTTTTTAAAATTTTCCAATGTACATACTGATATCCATGAATCCAATCTGTCTTCTAATTCTAATTGTTTGTATTTCACTTTGTAATAAATGCATTTTCTGTTATTTAATAATTTACGGATGAGAGATGGCAATAAGATCGTAATACATGATAGGAGTAAGATATGTTCAACACTGTACAAAATTTTTTCTGTGTTATGTATGATTTTTAAAAAAAAGAACGTAAAAAGACAAGTGTAAAAATCGTGCAAAACAAGTCGCATCAGTGGGGATCGAACCCGCGGCGCAAAAATTTTAAGAGACATCTTTACCACTGCGCCACCACTAGCTCGGGGAAAGAGAGATGAGAAGTAGCCCATCATTGTACGGCAATTCAACGGTCATTACACAGGAATTTCAAGGCAGAAATTGCTAAAACTTTGGATTTTTTTATATACATGTACAGAGCTCTTCCGCATTTTTAAAACATACATTCTTATTCTACAGAGAAAGGGCTTTCACATAAGCTATAAATCGTCAGTTTTCGCCACCTTAAGACATAAGAGACTCCTTGTGAGGCTTGTTGTTAACAGTGTATGAACAACATTTAGTGGTAAGTGGAATCCGCTATACAAACCGTTCGAGCTAATGCATTCCTCCGACAAAAATCGGAATTTCCGACACCCCTGAAATTGGACAAAAATGTTATAACTTTGTGTTTAGTGTTGCTGTAGGCTCCAAGCATGATAGAGATAATAATCCGTGGGTGATACAAAACCTGGCCGAGTAGGAGCCTGATATGTTGAATTTTGAGAAAGTTCGAATTTTTATTTTTCTTATATTTCGAGATTCAGGAAGTATGTGCATATTTATTCCTATTCTGTTTAACAGCCAGATCTCTTCTACATATTGTAGGCGACAGTTTAGAAGTTTTCATGAAATTTCGACTTCTTCCAGAGAAGTTATAATTGTAGAAAAGAGTAAGTAAGTGCTCAATTTTTCAGGCCCCTAATTGGACAAATTCTGAGAATTTCATAAAAATTGAGAAAAAATATTTTGACTATTTTCGACCACTTTTCTCCAATTATAACTTCTCTGGAAGAACTCGAAGTTTCATGAAACACTACTATCGACCGTATAACACGGGTCTCCTGTAAAAACGTAGGAAAATGAGACCTTTTTCCCGACAGTTTTTAAATGTTTCTCACCGATTTGGATGAGATTTATATGATGACCATAATGACGTAAAGGAGAAGGCTTAGGCACTTGGTTTCGCCAAATTTGCATTTTTATCGATTTTTTTGATCTTCCACTTCGGGAGGCCATATCTCACTCAATTTTTGACCTACAGCAAAAAAAAAATTTTCATTCGACTCGAAATTAACAGTTCTAGAAGTTACTCAACAAAGGATACGTTCAAAAACTCCATATTCTACCTGTTTTCTTCAAAAAAACTGATTTTTTGATTACAAAATGCTAATTTTCTCAAAACTTTTCCACAAAGGATACGATTTTTATTCGCTATTCTGATTCCCCATCCTCGAATTGAGATACGTACATATTTCATCAGTCATAACTCACGACAAGCCACGACAGCCAAATTAGCATTTTGTACTCAAAAAATCAGTTTTTGAAGAAAACAGGTAGAATATGGCATTTTTGCACGTATCCTTTGTTGAGTAACTTCTAGAACAGTTAATTTCGAGTCGATTGAAAAAAAATTTTTTTTGCTGTAGGTAAAAAATTGAGTGCGATATGGCCTCCCGAAGTGGAAGATCAAAAAATCGATAAAAATGCAAATTTGGCGAAACCAAGTGCCTAGGCCTTCTCCTTTACGTCATTATGGTCAACCATATAAATCTCATCCAAATCGGAGAGAAAAATTTAAAAACTGTCGGTTGGCTTCTTTCATTCATACAGGAGATCCGTGTTATACGGACAATAAAGTGTCGTCTGCAATATGTAGAAAACATCTGGCTGTTAAACACAATTGGAATTTATCTGAACAGGTACTTCCTGAATTTCGAGAAATTTAAAAAAATAAAAATCCCTTTTTTCCAAAACTTTCTCAAAATTCAACATATCAGGCTCCTACTCGGCCAGGTTTTGTATCACCCACGGATTATTATCTCTATCATGTGCAACACTAAACACAAAGTTATAACATTTTTTTTCCAATTTCAGGGGTGTCGGAAATTTGATTTTGTCGGAGGAATGCATTAGCTCGAACGGTTTGTATAGCCGATTCCACTTACCACTAAATGTTGTTCATACACTGTTAACAACAAGCCTCAGAAAAAATCCGGCTGCCAATGAGGAAATAATTATCGCTGAGTAAGTATCGAATTGTTCCAGGATCGCTACACAATAATACTACGACGAATCATAACAACGGGAGTAAGATATCATAGCCACTAGTACTATAGTATATAGTATCCTGAAAAAAACATGAGCCCGATTGCTCATCTGAGTATCTGATTAAAAAGTTATGGCATTGCAAACTTTTGTCCGAATACTTTTGGCTGCTAATGTATGAATAGTAATAGTAATAATCTTTATGTGGTTAGTGAAAAGGAATGCACTCACAGAAAAATCCCTTATATGTATGGGAATAATTCCCTGGCTAAGGACCCCATGGGAATTATTCCCTTACAGGTAAGGGATATAAAATAGATTGAAACAAAAGAAAAATTGGCAAAGTTGATTAGCACCAGGTAGGAATCGAACCTACGAGGTTCGAATCGGTACCCAATACTCTTGCCACTAAGCCATGTGGTAGGGTTGCCGGTTCGAATTCGAATTCGAATTATTCGCACCCCTTTCCCATCTCTCACCCTCTCTCCCCTTTCCCTTCAAAGAATTCGACACACCTGCCAGACGGAACGAATAGTTCGGGACAGACCGAATTATTCGCACTCTCTCACTCTCTCGATTCCTATCTCGTCCCTCCCTCCTCTCCCTCCGCCTCGCCCGTGTCTGGGGAGGCGGAGGGAGAGGAGGGAGGGACAAGATAGGAATCGAGAGAGTGAGAGAGTGCGAATAATTCGGTCTGTCCCGAACTATTCGTTCCGTCTGGCAGGTGTGTCGAATTCTTCGAAGGGAAGGGGAGAGAGGTCGCGTCTCAAACGAATTGCCGAGAGAGAAGGGAAGCGACTGACAAGGGGCACGAATTATTCGCCCTCGTTCCTGCAACCCTACCATGTGGACATGTTTCAACTCTCATAAAACTTGATGATAGATCTAGTCAGACTTGATCGTTCATATATGAATGAAAAATTGGAAATCCCTTACAGGTAAGTGAATTTTTTAAGGGAATATTTCCCTAGTAAATATTGCCTTACCGATAAGGGATGCTAAGTAGATAAGGGAATTATTCCCTAAGGGAAGTGCAGTTATGAAACTTCCCTAAGGGAATTTTCTGTGAGTGTGGTACAAAATAGGCTGAATGTGGACATGTGAGTACACATAAAATACTATACCGGTTAGTTGAGATGAGTATGTATAAATAGATAGAACTATTATTCAAAACTTTTGATAACATTACTCGGTGAGATTGTCGTTAATGAAAATTTTCGTAAATTCTTTAAAGAAGGGGACCCCCATAGTTTTTTCGTGACTAAACTTTACAGGCAGAACTATAGATAACATCTATCCGGAAGTAAAAACAATTCTCTCTAAAATTTTATATGCCCTGAAGTACTGTAATCTTCATTGATACACCAGGGAAAGGTGCAGAAAATTGCAAACCTAAATCGAACCCGCGTGGCGCGGTTACAAGGGCTGACAACTAACCACTGAGCTATATGCGCCACACTCCAAATCTCTCAAATCTAATAGAGAACATGAGATGCACACCCAAAACTCCTGGGTCCCCTTCTTTAATCTTTAAAATTTAGCGAAAATTGTCGTTAAAATTTAACGATATCGTTAATGTCTCTTGTTCTATCTAGCATTATGTTCAAAAGCCAAGGAAGTCTTCTCTCATGTGAACCCATAGAAATTACACAGTCAAAGTAAAACCCAATTTGCTTCGTTAAAAGGACCGGGAAACGAAAAACAAGTTGATCTCATATAAAAGATCTTGAAATTCTATTTCGAAACATATAAATTTTGTATCATTGAAATTCTAAGGTAAGGAGAACGGTGAAGTCAAAAATCTACAGTCTGTTCCAGTTATCAGGAGACATTTCCTAATTGCCACACCACCTCTTTGCATACGACTTGATATTTGATGTTTCGGAGATTTTTCTATCCGCAGTGGCCAAATAGGAAGAATAAAAGTCTAGAATTGGCATTTACAAGGGAATCCTTTCAGCTCGCGGAAAGCAATCCAGATGAGCAATTGCACATGCATTGTTGAAAGCAATTGAAAATGATATGTGAAGTCGGAAAATGCAGCAGGTGCAATACCCGAGCAGCAGCATCTATCCAAACTTGGTCAGACTTGGCGCGCATTCGTCGCCAACAATTTGAATCTATTGTCCCTATCTCTGAAGAATGGTATAAACTTGATTGGTGAATGCATTGGAAAGTATCTCGTACATTACAGACAAAAAGATTCCGAAAAGATAACATCAAAGCTGTTGTACGAAGGAACTGCGCCACCAATAAGGTTTCTCTCATTGCTTCAGAATGCGGCGAATGCGCGCTTAGTTTGACAAAGTTTGGATAGATGCTGCGGCTAGGGTATTGCCCTTTTGCATTTTTCGACTTCACATATCATTTTCTATCGCCTTCAACAATGCCTCTGCAAATTTTCATCTGGATTGGTTTCCGCGAGCTGAAAGGATTCCCTTGTAATTTTTTTTTTTGATTTTTTTTTTGATTTAAACACGTTTTATCAAGAGGTCAATAGGGTATCTCCCCCCGAAGGGGTTCGGGGTTGTGGAGAATAATTGAGAGCTCTGACGTGAATGGCATCCCGGCTGGTGGTCCGTGCGTTGCATTGAAGTATGATTGTTTTGCGGGATGGGCGACTCTTGATGTTCCTGTGACCCGATTGAACCACGCAAATCAGCTTACTTTTACTGCTAGAGGCAGTGGACGGTATCCAGTAGAGAGGTAGCCATCTTCTTGGTCTACACTGCCACGGTGACCACTCCGGCTTGGCAGGGAAACTTGCGGAGGAAGAGAAAGGAGGGAGAAAAGAATAGACGACCACTCACTAACTTCAAAACCGACAAGAATGATACCTTGTAAATACAATGATTGTAAATAGAATGATACCTTGTAAATACGCACTAAAAAATAGTGGAAAACGGGAAATGGCGACTTTCCAGGGGGGTGGACATTTCGGCAACTCCCATTTCGGCAACGAGTTATAAATCGGTTGGGAGATGGTGTATGGAAACAAAAATAGTAACATTGTTATCAGTGTTGTTGTACGGTATTGGGCTACCGTAACCGTCGGGAATCGCGAACTGATTTTTTTAGTCGACCCATGACCGGGGGTTCATGGTTGAAAATGACAAAAGTCGAAAAATTTATGATGACCCGAGGTCAAATACTAGTTGCCATTATATCAATAGTGAGCCAACTTTTATCTTTCTGGATACCGTAACCCGAACTACCGTAATCAAACCGGGATTTGAAGTGCATTTCGCTATACTATTGCAGGTTACGGTAGCTAGATCACAGTAGTTCGGGTTACGGTATCCAGAAAGATAAAAGTTGGCTCACTATTGATATAATGGCAACTAGTATTTGGTCTCGGAGCATGATGAATTTTTCGACTTCGGCCATTTTCAACCATGAACCCCGGGTCATGGGTCGACTAAAAAAATCAGTTCGCGATTCCCGACGGTTACGGTAGCCCAATACCGTAAACCAACACTGATAACAATGTTACTATTTTTGTTTCCATACACCATCTCCCAACCGATTTATAACTCGTTGCCGAAATGGGCGTTGCCGAAATGTCCACCCCCCACTTTCCAGGGTCTAAAAATGTACACTGGAAAACCGAAAATGGAAACTCTAAATTTGAAATCGCGGGCGCGAAAAAGCTGCTACAATTAAAATTCTGAGCCCAAATTTTATTTTCCTGCGTTTAGAAGTATTGGAACTTGAATTCCTACTTAATATCCTTCTTAAACCCGCAGAAAATCGCATTTAGAAGGTCAGAATTTGAATTCCCGCACCTTTTTTCGCGCCCGCGAATTCAAATTTTCGGGTTTCCATTGTACTTTTTTAGACCCTGAAAAGTCGCCATTTTCCGTTTTCCGCTATTTTTTAGTGCGCCATCAGTCGAAGTATGAATGCATTTTTGGATGCCAACTGCCTTGAAAGATGGAGACCCTCGAGTTTTTTTCGTAATAAGATTGTTCGGATAGAATGATAGGTATCCATCGCACGAATCGAGACATATCTGATATTGATTCCCGATATGTTGAATGCTCACTATGCGCATTGAAAGTACAACTTTCAAGGCATGCCCTTCCGATTTGCATACTTGCTCTCTCATTTTCTAATTATCCCTTACGCCAATTACCATATAATACAGGGCGGGGATTAATTATTGACACACCATAAAAAAACACCCTTGTTTGGGAAAACACAAATTTTTGGGTGACGAAAAACAGGCAATCATTTTTTTATTTGAAATAGGATTGATGCCAGATAGCTCTTTTCTTAAAGTTGGCACTCGATTGGTCAACTAACGCGCATACTGTGGGGTTCAATAGTCAATACTTTATCACAGAAACGGAAGCTTATATACGATAAACCAAGTTTAACACACAATAATGTGGAGCTGGGGAAAGATATTATTTAGAATATGATTAGGGAAGGGTACTCGTATTCACCATACTTTTTGTGGCCATCAAACACCCCCAGATCAATCGATAACACGTGATAAATATTACAGTGTAAAGAATTTAATGATCCATCGGAAGTGAATGCCTGTGTCGAAGCATGTCTGAATGTAATGAGGCAAGTTCGTCATGATTATGTCATTAGCGGTGCCCTGTTTGTCATCGACACGTTGCATCGGTAAGTTCAATATTCAGTTTAACGATTTCGATTATCACACTCAAATACATAGAGAATAGAAAATGATTCATGCCACAATTAGAGAAATCTGCTTAGGAAAACAATTAGAGAAACCTATGAATTTTAAATTTTAAACGCTTGAGAGCACAGTGTTTTGAGCGCGCGGCTAAGATAAAGTAAGATGAGAGTACTTTTTTGCATAAAAAATGATGGTAATATTTAAAGATCTATGATTGCAGGAACAAAAAGCTCAGTCTGCTGGAGAGTATTAAACCGTTCAACTTATGCTTGGAGCGCTGTCTGAACGTTGCTGAAGGCCGAGGGATAACGCGTATACTGGAGGTATTTTATTAATTAATGATAATTAAAAGGTTCAAATAACAACATTAATAATAATAATAATAATAATAATAATAATAATAATAATAATAATAATAATAATAATAATAATAATAATAATAATAATAATAATAATAATAATAATAATAATAATAATAATAATAATAATAATGATAAGGATAGTAAGGATAATAATAATAATAATAATACTAATGATAAGGATAGTAAGGATAATAATAATAATAATAATAATAATAATAATAATAATAATAATAATAATAATACTAATAATAATAATAATAATAATAATAATAATGATAATAATAGTAATAATAATAACGATAATAATAGTAATAAGAATAATAATAATAATAATGATAATAATAATAATAATAATAATAATAATAATAATAATAATAATAATAATAATAATAATAATAATAATAATAATAATAATAATAATAATAATAATAATAATAATAATAATAATAATAATAATAATAATAATAGCACTACTCCAGATCTGCTCGATGACAGAAACCAATCTTTTTGAATGCTCATTAGGCATCGATCGATTCTGTTCCATTCTCTTAAATCACGCAATAGAGCATGACGATTTCGACAGGTAAGTCACTTTATTTTTCCATTTCGCTGTCTTCCTTTTTTTGCGCGCAATTCCCCGAACACCCCACCCATATGTTTTCCCCTAAAATTCACTAATTATTCCCTAGTACAGCCAATACTTGCCTTCAGTCGTGTGGTATTGACCGTATAAAATACACTTGTTTATTTGGTACGAGAGTAGCCAACCACTGCCACAATGAATTTCTATGTTTAGAGAGAGAGAGAGCACCGGTGAGAGAGTATGTAGATCAGAGAGAGCGAGGAAGGGAAGGAGGAAAGAGTGGGGAGTTAATCGATAGTTCTTCCTCTGTTTAGCAGCAGTAGCAATACAATTATGCAAGTACATATTATACGGACAATATAAATATTTTTTCACATCATGTAAAGTGATAAGCACCATACGTTTATCATTTTCCAAAGAATTTATCGCAAAATTAAATAATTAAAATTAATAGATATATAGATTAGCTAATATTGTTCCCTGTGGTATTTCGGCCCCTAGGTCTAAAAAATTAACAAAACATGGTGGATTCTAGAAATGTTTTCCATTAGCAAGGATGACCTTCTGTCATCTACCTGGAAGTTTATGGATTCCTTTCTGAGAGAATTTCTGTGTCTGAAAAATTAAATTATTAAAATTAATAGACGTATTGGTTAGCCCTATGGCAGATCAAAGGTTTGGAGGGTAAATGCGGGGCCATAGCGCGGCTAACAATAAGGTAATGCATAGAGCGGCATATGGATGGTATCTCGCTGCAAAAGGAAGAACGAGGACTTATTTTCGGGCAAAAGATTCTAATCGTGATTTTGTTCAGCTTGCGTGAAATTCTACAGCAAGTTGGACACATCCTCAGAAAGAACCCCAAAGCCTTATCGTACCTCACTGATGAAAGACTTATGATCTTGATGATCAATGAAGCATGGAAGGACTATGATAATCGTTATTTCTTCTGTACGATCTGCAATATGCTGAGTAATTTTCCGTTTATATTTATTTATTTAATTATTTGTTTATCCATTAGTTACAATATGTCTAATGAAAGAGAAAAGCAATAGGGAAGCGATGGAGTACCGTTACTTTACGAGATTTTGGTTGGTGAGTTCACACAGAAGAAAAAAGTGTTATATACATGGAGCATAACCCAGGTGTCGCGTAAGGTTCGAATGGCACATCGAATAAATCTTAAATGAGCAGAGGTCATTTTTGGTAATCCATAATAGGGTTCCGCATTCGTTCACTAAGTCGTGCAATTTGTGCAATCGTGCAGCGTCGTGCATCATTTTTATTCATCAGCGACCTTTTGCGGTCGTTATTTGTAACGCTTTAGTGGAATTTGCATTTTTATAACAAAGAAAATGCCGATTATGCATTAAAAATAGCGACCGCTAAATGTCGCTGATGAATAAAAATGATGCACGACTCTGCACGATTGCACAAATTGCACGACTTAGTGAACGAATGCGGAACCCTAATCCATAAGGTCCCTAACAAGGTAGAGTCGAGCTATTTTACATATCTTCATCTTCAACGTCGACAGACGTCGTCAAACTTTTTGGACGCCGAAAATTGCAGTCTTTAGAGCTCTTCATGATGTGGTTTTGGTATCGAGTCCACAACAGAAGGACTTCCTGGAATGTCTCGGGAATCACTGGCCGATCGATATTTTAGCTCAAAAAGTGTTAACACTTCACAGGTCTTATGTGCTGTGCGTTACGCCTATTTTCGCTGTGTGTAGACGAGTTGTCGGGATGGATGGTGTAGGAAACCACACGAATTTATCAATAAAGAAAACCTTGAAATGCCCATAACTTTCAAAGATAACCGAAACAAGTACAAATCCAGCATTTCATTGAAATCCTCTCGTCGAAATCTACCGATTGACTCTGGTATTTCAAAACTTAAAGTCTACTTAAAATACGTCACTGACTTAAAGTTTACTTTAAGTAGACTTCAAGTGAGTGACGTCACATGTTCACTTTAAGTAGACTTGAGTCTCACTTTAAGTAGACTTACAAGTCTACTTAAAGTGAAAGTGCAAGTAGACTTTAAGTCTGGAAATACCAGAGGAGCTATTGAAAACCTTCGGTTTTTATATTTTTATTTAAACTTAAATCGAACTAATTTAAATAAAATCGATTTACAAGAATACTGATTAAAATGTCGATCGGTCAATGATGCAAGTGCATTCCCCATGACATTCCAGGAAGTTATTCTGTTGAGGACTCGAGACCAAAACCAGATCCTGAAGAGCTACAGAGCTCCAAAGTCTGAAATTTTCGGCGTCCAAAAAGTTGGATGAAAATGAATATACGCAAAAATCTCGACGCCACCTTTTAGGGACCATATGGACTACCGAAAAATGCATTAATATGTGGGGTCAAAAATGTATCAACCACCCCCGGAATTTACTCGATTATTCAGCCCGTTGCGCTTTTGTCGTTTCGCAGTCAGAGATCAAAGATCAACTTTTACCATAATAGTGCAGATAGAGTGGGTTCGGATAAACCCACCCAGATGTCTGTACGGCCATCCCCGACCGAGATATGGCCCGTTGCGCTTTTGTCGTTTCGCTGTCAGAGATCAAAGATCAACTTGTAACATAATAGTGCAGACCGAGTGGGTAGGATAAACCCAGCCAGATGTCTGTACGGTCATCCCCAACCGAGATATGACCCGTTGCGCTTTTGTCGTTTAGGTGACAGAGATCAAAGATCAACTTGTATCATAATAGTGCAGACCGAGTGGGTTCGGATAAACCCAGCCAAATGTCTGTACGGTCATCCCCGACCGAGATATGTTGCGCTTTTGTCGTTGCGCTTCTGTCATGCGCCCTTGAAATATGTTTAAAACTAGCAGAATATCCAACTTAGCAGATTAGGTAACGTACATAAAACAGGAAAATTCATTTTTCGTCAATACCGCATCTATATCGATATTCTCAGAGAGTATCGCTTGGCAAGAGAAATGTGATAGACTTGCATGAACATTCCCTGGTCTTCACCTTGAAACTAAATTATCTTTAAAAAAAATGTTGTATTAAAATTCCTGTGTGTTCCTTTTAGATTTATCGACTGAGTCGTCTTTCCAATTTGTTCGGAACGGAGGCCTTCAACTTCTGCACAGCGTGGTACAAAATGAATCTATCACCAACCCATCGAATGAATGCGTGAGTAGTTTATTATTATAGTCACGTACAGGACTAAATTATTCTTCTTTCATTTTTTTCCTTTTTGTAATTTTCATGATTTTTTTTCTATTTTCGCACAAATTTTCAGATTCTATTGACGATATTCAAAGTTATGATGATGCCAGAGAACCGTCAAGCTCTTTTCAACATCATGGGTGCTGATCTCTTTATGTAAGCCGGGCTAACGAAGATTTACGAAAATGAAAACGTATTTTCAAAAGTCATCTCAATACATAAAATTACGACATAATCATGATCTCTTTTTCCTTCATTTTTCTCTATTTTTTCAAACACATAGAAAATATAAATATATACAGTATTATATTTTTCTTAGGATACTGGACGCAAAATATCCGATCAATAATCGTACTAATCAATATTTCACCGTGGGCATTCTATCCTTTTCGATTGCATCACCGCTATATTCGGAAGGATGGAAACCCAACTATGAGTTCGTTGACAAAATCGTGGTGAGTTTTCATTAATCTTTGGTCTTTGATCTTTGATATTTCTAATGCATATTATTACGACAAATTTCAGAGAAAATTGGTTGACGACTGGTGTATTGAAGAATTTATTATGATCGAGACCAACTTCACCAGAATCTTCAGTACATTCATTCCACTCTTTGATCTCCTATTTAACACTAACTATCCCGGAGTCCAAATGTTCGCCCTCTACTCATTAGTAGCCGCTTCTATTACCCGGGTCTACGATCGTGATTACCTTGAGTTAGTTCTCTTCTTATTATTATACTGTCTCCTTCAGTCATCCCCACATGATTTAAAGGCAAACCCCGTCCTAATCTGAAATTCTCCGCTCTGGAAATGCTCCCTCGTATACAAAGAATTCGAGAGAGCAGTGCCAGAACTGGTATTTCAAAACTAGCAGTCAACTTAAAATACGTCATTGACTAGAAGTTTACTGCAAGTTTTCTGCGAGTGAAAGAATGTATTATATTATTATGCACAGCTTGCAGTAAACTTACGCCTAACTAGAAGTAGAATTGCAAGTCTACTTCTAGCGGGAATGACTACTAGATAGTCTTGAAATACCAGTGTAATTTCGAATTCGCTTGTTGTACGCTTTAATCTTTTGTCTTTTGCAGTATTTTAATTGCGGAAGGAGTCGAAGAAGTGTTGGAACGCTTCGTAGCTCTCGAATCGAACAGATTACTGAAGAATCAGAACATGGACGACTTGTATTTTAGTCTTTCTGAAATACTTAAGGAGAGGAAGGAGAATGGTTCAACAAATTAATGAAACAATGGTAGTGCCCTCTCACGTCGTCCCTTTTCTTGCTATGTATAATATGACTAACAATGACTTGACTGTAAATGACTTGTAATGAGTGTAAATGTAAATAAATTAATATGACTTGTAAATTAAGAATACATAATAACATTAGAGAAGTTGGCACCTGGGTAGAAAAGAGAGAGAGAGAGAGAGAGAATGAGAGAGAGAGAGAGAGAGAGAGAGAGCGAAAGAGAGAGAGAGAGAGAGATAGACTATTTCCATTTTTTGCATAGAGTCAGGCGAGAGAGGGCAAGCGTGCGTTGTCTCGGTATTTACATACAGTTTGTCATTTTCTAATGTAAATATTTTATACAGACAATATCTTTTTTTCTTTATTCTTGAATGTAGCACGGAAATAATTATAAAATGGAGTATACATAGGAAATAAAATTGTCCGAGGTCGGTTATCGATTTGTTTACAAGAGTTAGTAAAAACATTTTCTGGGCACAATTAGGAATTAAAAGTTCTCATCCCATTTTTAAATCTGAAAATAAAATTCAATTTATATGCCTATTATCTAGGTGTTTTAATTATGTAGCGTTGATAAATCGCGAAAAGAAAAGAAAAGAGGCGAGAGAGAGAGTGTAAAATGAGGAGAGTTTTCAGTGCTTGTCATTTATTTTTGTCACTTTTGAATAAAGTATAACTTACTCTGACTTGAGAGAGAGGAAGAGAGAGAGATTGAACTTACAATATACTTCTCTGGCAGTTGAGCAGTGAGTAGATGAACTGGTGATTCGTTACAGTATGACTGTACATTTACCACTCCATTCTCATCAATTCCAACAATATTCGAGTATGGTTCCAAACTTGAACAATTTCCTTTAACTTCATATAATTCGATGTCATTTCACTTACTTTGTCTTTATAATTTCAAATGATAGATTATGCATATTCATTGACGTTAAATTTCCATCAGGGCTTAAATAAAAGATCCAATTACCGAATTTCACCAATCGATTCCTAATCTGAAATCATTCTAATCTATTTAAAATGATTGAATAATGAAAGGGAGAGTAACCTCTCTCAATGGCCTCTTCATCGCGCACACTATTTCTCTGTTCTCTAACAACGAGAGAGCGTAGACCGCTGAAGAGACCTTTGACAAGGGTTTCAGTCCCTTTAAGCCATACCACTTCTGGTAGTTCTTTTTTCTCCGAATAATCATCCGAATCTAATTGATATCGACGAATGGAGGAAGAATTTTCATTATCAATTACACCGAATAAGAAGTTACTGGAAATTCATAGTAATTTGTTAAAGGGAGCGTTACCTCTCTCAATGGTCTCTTCATTGCGCACACTATTTCTCTGTTCTCTAACAACGAGAGAACATTGCGTGTCGAAGAAACCATTGAGATGAGTTACGCACCCCTTTAATAAAGAATATATTGTTAAAATCTTACTTACTCATGAACATGAATTCGATAATATTTCTTTAGTTCAGCAATCGAAATGTTAAATTTAATTCCATTTTTAGATCGATAATCTTCATTTATTGGAATAGCAAATGAAATATTTGGATTATTATCTCGTTCAATGAAATAATGGAGACAGTCCCATTCAAAATGAACTTTTATTCCATTTTCAATCTGTAAAAAATACTAAATTAACAATTTCAGTTTCTACTTATGAAATTATTTGATTTTACCGTTAGAAGTTCTGTGATTACGATTGCATCATTGATTAGTTCAGCTTTCTTTATTATATTGTCCTGAATATTGATTGTATTGTGCTTTTTTATCTCGAAATTAACCTTTTCGAAGAAGAACGCATTTCCCACAACTCCGAATGGGGCGTCATGATCAAATTCCCCCTCTGTACGATTATTTCTAAATCCAAAATTTTTACATTGAATTATTTATAAAATTATTTTAATTCAATAAAAGTGAGAGTATGAGAGAGGGGTAGAAAGAGGGGGGGGGGAAGAGAGGGGTTTATTTCTAAATTAAATATTTGTACATTGAAATATTCATAAAAACAATTAAATTTCAGTATGATTTTCAAATCGCGGAAAAGAGCAACAAACCCTTTCATCCATGTAATGACTTTAGGATAATCAGAGCTGTGGAAAAATTCATCTGAAATATTCATTTTTACTCTTATTACTCTTTTTTTACTCTCGTAAGGCTTTGTTACATTTTCAAAACGTGCGCACGCCGTAACCTCCGCCGTAACGTCTCCGTCGTTTCGGCAGGGGTTGCATGTCGCGTACACACGTAAGAAAAAATGTAACACCGCATTACGAATTCTCTCATACTGTGAGAGATTTGGCGGAAATATCCTTTTCTATCGATCGAATATTCGTAACGCTTCTTAAACTCCATAATTCAACTGAAATTATAAAATTTTAAAAAAACACTAATTATAGAAATAAGATCAATATGACAAAAGACATTGGGTTCAAAAGGAAAGTAAATAAGAATCTACTCTCTCTCCCTCTCTCCCTCTCTTCCTCTCTTCCTCTCAGAATAAAAGATATTAAAGATAAGAAATGGGCAAAAAGAAATGGGTGTGACTTTTGATTGATAAGTAAAATCGACAAACACAGATTATATTTCAAAAGAATTCAAAGTGATTCATACTATTATCAAAGAGAGACATGATGAGAAAGGAGAAAAGCTAGTGAAGTTAGCAAGAAGGAAGAATTAGCAAGACGACTGGACAGTTGAAATTAGCTAAATCCGGGCAACTCGAGAGATACGATCTTTGGAGGACCCTAATGGCGACCCAGCTGACCCTAATCGGCTGAGGAAAGGTGTCTCAGTGTAAATTAACTTTGCCGATTTTTCTTATTGTTCCATATCTTCTTCCACTCCTCTTTTTCCACTTTTTTCCTTTCTTCAAGATTGGATGAGTGGAATAAGTTAACAAAATCAACTCGAAAAGACACAGCTATACACAACTTCTACTTTTTCTGAGAAATCACAATCGGTCTTTCATTGCACTTACAACTTTATTGATGAAACGAAAAGCAATTATGAGAAGCCAGGAAAGCGGAGAAACGACATGGATATGCGATGCGGTGAGGAACTTCTTCGGTTTCTGGTCACCCTCCCCTTTCTCCCCATTTCGATCCATTCGATCGTATGTATACCAGAGAGTATTACCAATGCGGAGAAACTATCTTTGGGTATGTAAAGTCTGCACATCAAAGACTGTCATGAGAAAGATCGCGTTCATCGAATTACCTTTTACTGAATAGTAGGTGTTAAGTGTGATAACAAAGTGCGATCACGGTTCCGTGAAATAGCAAAAAGATCAGAAGAAATCTCGCGCTCCAAAATCTTTCGAATCAAAAATTCACGTAGAACGATCAATCACTTTCGGGTAGCTTTGAAAATTCATTTTATCATAATGCAACAATAATTTGATTTTATCACCAAAAATTGAAAATTATTCTTTATTAAACTGTAAAAATTACTTAGCATGCGCATTACCAAAAAAAAAGATAAAAAATTTAAAAATCAAATTTTGGAATAAGCATTAACAATAAGGTAGTGTGCATTTTCGTGACGCCTCCAGCTGATTCTCTTATAAGTAGTTAGTATATAAATAGTATATAAATAGTAAGTAGTATATAAATAGTTGGATACTTACACGATGTGAGTGAGCGTTGGAGGGACTGTTGTTAAACGGTTCCGCTGCCAAGATCAATAATCAATAATCCATAATCAGAAATCAATAAGCATAGATCAATAACCAATAATCAGAGAACAATCTCTTAAGATTGTTGTTCATAGTATAAAAATGATAAGATAAGCGATTTGAGTGTTCTTCAAAGATCAAAAGACGCACAAAGACTACGTCAGTGGTTCGGTGATCTTCCCCCATATCACCCTTTAAAGGTGTCGAAACAGTTTTCATCGCTAATTTTAGCACAAAACTGGTCCGTGACCATCGAAAATAGAAACGAAAACAGCACTTCATCGAACACTTTATGACCCGATTTATTGCGTCCTCGAAAACAATGGGGATAAAAATATTATTAAATGAAGAAATACAATACAACAACAATTGTAAGCAACGATATACAATTTGATACATGTTGGCGCAGGGAGCTCAATGTTTGGGCAATGCCCCGTATAGGCAGGTTATTTTCGGGTTCCTTATTATGATTTTGGTTGGACCTTAGCATAATGTGAAAAACTGGAGATAGGGGGTAATTATTACTGATATTGGTTTGTTAATTTGACTTTCCTCTCCTTAATCAATTCAGAAAGACCTGAATACAAGTATTCCATGAGCTCATTCTTCAGTAATCTGTTCGATTCGAGCGCCCCGAAGCGTTCTAACACTTCTTCGACTCCTTCCGCAATTAAAACACTGCAAAAGACAAAAGATTAAAGCGCATAACAAGCTAATTCAAAACTCCACTGGTATTTCATAAATATCTAGTAGTCTGTTAATCATTCCCGCTAGAAGTAGACTTGCAATTCTATTTCTAGATCGACGCAAGTTTACTGCGAGTGGTGCATAATAGTGTAATACATTCTTTCACTTCTAGAAAACTTGCAGTAAACTTCTAGTCTATGACGTATTTTAAATAGACTGCTAGTTTTGTCTATCGGCACATTAAGAGACAGGCTCCGTAATTATTTACCATTTTGAGCATTCCCCGGAATTTTCCCCTAGCAAAAGGATTCAGGCCTCCACGCTTTCATGGTGGAAGGTGGACTGGCTCCTATTTACAAAAGTGAAGTGATTGAGGCATTCGGTCTCCAACGCGGCCAACGGCAAAATTCCAAAGTCGAAAAAATGGCAAACTTCGAAAAATCATAAAAAAACAGGTTTGTCAGCATTTCCGCGAGGTTTTCACCCAGTCAATATCAATTGACCGGAAGTCCCTATAGCACATAAAATAGCCCACACGATTCTGCACTAAATAAACACAATTTCAAACGAATCGCGATTATTTCAGTATTTTTTAAAAATCAAAATGTGCTTTTTGTTGCTGTTTTTTCGCCCCCAGACCACTTTCCTGGAGGGAATTGGATATGTTCTGCGTATCATACGACATTCTGAGATGGGCTGAGGATCAACTGCAACTCAGACGACTGGCGCGCTCCTGGAAAAGTCGATTTCCATGACCCGGGGTTCATGGTCCGAAAATCTCGAAATTTTTCATGACTGGAAATGCTTCTTTCTTGTGGTCATCATGAAGCATGCTCACTGTGAATTACTAGGAAATAGTTTTCATCGTTCCATCGATCTGTTCATATTTTGCAGAAATAAATTTGTTCGTAAAAATACGTAAATAATCGTAAATAATTCAAATCGCATCCACTTCATCTGACAAGGGAAGCACCAGTTGCGACGGAACCAATTCTGTAAAGGACCCATATGGGTAGTTAGGGTTGAGGGGGGGGACCGACAAAATTGTTTTCAAAAGCTGCTTGGCGGACCTATAAATCGATAATATCGATCGAAATGCGCGCGCCGCCAAAATACCCTACGAGATGCAACGTAGTGCGTGTAATGACATCGACTGCTCAACAGGTAAGGCATCTCACTAGTACCCCCCTCCCCCTGGTTCGATTCCCGTCTCTGTCACTATTCTTTTGCTGATTTTTACAAACTTCCTCAACTTCATTTTCATTGTTTTTTCATCATTTCAGAGCTTTATCATTCGAATAGAATACGGTGAAAGAAGAAATACACACGGGAAACTACATAAAAATAATCAGCATTGGTGCAAGTTCTCCCAGAAACATTCGAAGCAGAACGGCTTCTCACACTTTGGGCAAAGTGTACGCCCTTCTTCTGTGCATTGACAAGGGCCATCGCTGCCTTTTCCGAATATGTAGGCCTTGGGGGCAGGGAATCAAGCAATGCCTACCTTTTCTCTTGTAATTTTGGTGGAGTTCCCTGTCATTGAATCATCTTCCTCTCCGTCCGACTCGAAATCCCATTCGAGATCAGAGTCCTCCACATCTTCGTCATCCATTGCCATCTCATGTCTATCCTCCACCCGAATTTCTCCGAGCTCTGCAGAGCGAATAAATAAAGTGAGTCTTTTCACCCACATCTTCTCCGACTGGTTCAGAGAGTCTGCGGTGAAGACGGATGAAGAGATTGCTCCCATCTTGAGCGCGACTCCAAGCGCAACATTTTTACCACAGACTATGTCATAATCCATTGTGTCGAATGACTACTGATGATGAGAGGGCCGAGAGCGGGGAAATGAAGGTTGTAGTAAAGACGAGAGAGCCGAGGCTGTTGTTAGTCAGTGATAAATTGTTTTAAATGAGTGACAATAACAATAATAAAGCTATAAATCACTTATCTGTTGGAGATCCTGATGTTCGGGAAGATTGGAGTGCGGAGAGAGAGAGGGACGATAGACGACGAATGTTGCTCATTTTAACTAGCTGAACTAGATTCACCGTATTCTATTCGAATGATAAAGCTCTGAAATGATGAAAAAACATTGAAAATGAAGTTGAGGAAGTTTGTAAAAATCAGCAAAAGAATAGTGACAGAGACGGGAATCGAACCAGGGGGGGGGAGGGTACTAGTGAGATGCCTTACCTGTTGAGCCGCCGATGTCGTTACACGCACTACGTTGCATCTCGTAGAGTATTTTGGCGGCGCGCGCATTTCGATCGATATTATCGATTTATAGGTCCGCCAAGCAGCTTTTGAAAACAATTTTGTCGGTCCCCCCCTCAACCCTAACTACCCATATGGGTCCCTTACAGAATTGGTTCCGTCGCAACTGGTGCTTCCCTTGTGAGATCACGATAATGATAATACTTACTGTCCGTCCTCCATGATAGGCACACAATACTGGACATTTGTACTCTTGCCAAAATTAAACCATGACCCGGGGTTCATGGTCGAAATTATGAATTTCGATTTTTTTTTCATAAAAAAATAAAAAAATAAAAAAATACAAATGTCCAGTATTGAGCAAACCTTTAGTATATTATAGAGAATTTCCCCAGTTAAAGTCATTGTACGTGGAATAACAAGAGTGTCCAATGTTGTGAATAAATCAATCTAAAAAAAATTTAAAAAATTCAATTTGATATTTCACTTCATTTCAAACAACTTTATCGGCTTTATATTGCTGTTGTCACCAGCCGATAACGTTTAATATACATATTTAAATTTAGAAATTTGAAATAAAAATTTTAACAGTACAATACATACCTTGGAAATAAAGCTTTTTGGTATGTCCTCGAATCCAATTAGTTCAAGTTGATTCAGTTTATAACACTCACTCAACGATTCAGGAACAGTGAATGACTCATCTGAATTAATCAAAATAAATATGTAAATAAGTGAACTGATTATTATTATTAATGGATAAAACACAGTCGTCTCTAATCCAAAATGTTATCGTAGCGACCGAAAATCGTAAGGCAAAATATTAATTTATATTTTATAACATAATTAAATTTCAATATTAATATGCATGCAAACCTAATTTTGTACTGTTTAATTATCATATATTTAATCAGGCTTTCTAATCATAAAGTATTTATTAGCTTTTATTTTTTATGCAACACCTTAAAGGAAGACCCCGAGCTAAAAAAAGGAGTTCTCCCTATATTAATGTTTGAGCTGAGTTGGCAGGTACAATCCGGCAGAGAGTGATTTTTCCGAATGCTATTTCCCGGGTATGACAACTAGTCCTCATTATGTCTGATTTGTAGTATGCAAAATCGAGCAATTGATATGTTAATGTCAAATGCATGAAAGATGTGATGAAATATGTTTCAAGCTGATTAGAAGAGCTATGATAATGAAGGCTGTTTAGTACTTCCAATATCAAATACCGGGAATCCTCCTTTGGTAACATCGCCTTCATGGCTCAGTGGTTCGACTGTTACGTTGCAGTCGTTTCCACGTGGGTTCGGGTTCTCTACCTGTCTCGCGATTTTTGCAAGCTTTCTATGGTGTCGTAGTTGTTCAGAGATTATCACACTATAATTATTTCATCTGCCGGAGTGTTTCTGCCTTATCCAAAAACCGCGCTTTCAAATCTCAATTATCACTCGAATTAATAGCTCGGGGTGTGGCTTTAAGGGGCGGTAGATAGTTATTGCAACAGGAAAGCATTATTGTTTTTATGCTTAGCCATTTAAAATTTAGATAAAAGAATTTGATTTAATTTAAAATAAATGAATTTAATGAATTTAATTTAAATCTGCTAGAAGCGCCAACTTACCATCAAGATTTCTCAACCTTCCATATAAAATCAATTTCTTTAGTCGATGTTGGAGAATGGTTGATATTGAATCGTAGTCTGATTCAGTGAGTAAAATCTCTACCTGTAATTTGTGTTACGAACTAAAATGGATATATGTAAACTAAATGACATCCCGGCGTAAGCCAGCCATCAGTTAAAGGGAGCGTTACCTCACTCAATGGTCTCCTCATTTTTCACATTATTTCTCTGTTATCTAACAACGAGAAAGCACTGCGCGTCGAAGAGACCATTGAGAGGGTACGCTCCCTTTAAAGGCACGCCCCAAGCTAATATTACTCTCCGCCAGGGCTGGGACAAAAAATTATTTCGACCAAAAATTATTTGTTTGGGTCTAACAAAAAAATTTTCTCACCAAACAAAAAAAACCAAAAAAAATAAAATAATTAATTTTTCCCACTGTTCCGAGAAAATTTTAACATTATCTCGCCTTGCTCTTCCTTTAAATAGCAACTATTCTTCATTCAGAGTCAAAATTCTTAAAATCAACAACTAAAACAAAAATAAAAGATAAATTCGTTGTCGATTTGTTATCGGCAGCATTTTATTGATTAGTTAATGTAGGGGAATCAGGAAATTGAGTGTGCGCCATACATTTTAGGCACCCTCACCGTTTTATTTTATATAGTGGGTCTATTTCGTTATTTTTTGGTTGAATTGTAATTTTTAGCTTAAAAAAGGACCCTTATATAGTGGATAGATGCTAAAAAGATTCGTATAGAGTGGGTCGATCCTCACCTTGTGAGGGTATGAAAATGTATGGTGTGCGCTACATATTATCATGAAGAACGTGGGACCAATTATGTGGCATTCTGTATTCTCTAATAGATTCGAAAGGCCAAAAGCGTTTCCCGTGTAGCAGAGGTTAGTAATCAGCGCTTGTAACCTCACCACGCCGGTTTGGATTCCCGTTTGCGATTTTCTCTATATTCAGCTTTCAAATTCGAAAGGCCGCATTGTCCCTGGCATTTCCTTGGCGCAACAACGAACTTTCATGTCTTATTACGGAATTCCGGGGCATCCATAATTTGAGATAATATTGGTTTTGTATTCAGGTAGATGTCATTTATAGCCCTGTCTGACAAGTATAGTCACTCAAGAAAAAAATCGCCTTCTTTAAAACTTTTCCGTAATATTACACTCACCAATATTGTCTTACGGTGAAAAATGAACAACAAAACTGATCATAAACTAACTTTTCAAGCAAATTTGTGTAAATTTTCATTATCCGAATTTTTTTTGTTATTTTTTGGTTTTTGCAGAAAAACCAAACAAAAAAAATACCAAACAAAAAATTCTCAAAAACCTAAAAAAAACCAAAAAACAAAAAAAATACCAAACAAAAAATCCCAGCCCTGCTCTCCGCATTGGCAATACTCTCTCGTAGACAAAGAAAGTGAGAGAGTGTGGTCAGAGCGGAGAGTTTCAAATTAGCTTGGGGTGTCACTTTAAGAACGCATCCACGATAGAATTTGCATAGAGTAGAGAATTTCATTATTCTACCTATCGTACACTATTTATTTTAGCTTATTGATCGCTAGAAACACGAATCATGAGAACCGTGCAGGGAAAGGTTCACTTTTTTTTGAAAATTAAGGAGACTCGGCAACATTTTTCGAACTTCCGACAAAGGAGTAGCAAGTCTAAGCGTTTAACGTTTACCCCAACGTTTTTTGCGCTATGGGAGAGGTGAGATGGCTGCGCTAACTTCACATATTTCATTTGACTTTCGCACAAGAGAGATGTGAGGGATTTACATTAACGGGTCCAACTGGAGTCCGTGGAGTCCCACCAATATTTTCATGAATAACTGTGAAGAGAGAAAGATATAAACAAAAATTGTGCAGGCAAAGGCGCGAAATTTTGAAAATATGTTGCCACACTTGTTACATAGTATTTTATGTATGTAAACTCCGCTATTCACTCCATTCTGTAAGGTGTGTAAAGATCGAAAAGGAACAAGTTCCAGAAGCTCTCGAAAGGCAATGGGTTTCGAACCCGCGACATTACGCTAAGTAGACTGCTATTTTACCACTACAACTAGGGATAGATGAATGTTCATGCTAACTTATTGTATTATATATATCCCTTACATAACCGATATGATACGCATTTGCATAGACATTCAAGGACTTCCATCTTTAAAGTAAAGTGAGAGATTACGCCCAAGTGTGAGAAGAGCGCAGTCAGAGAACAGTCCGGACATATGATTTTCTTTTGGGGGGGGGGGGGGAATTATTTGACATACCATTTTGAAGATCATAAATGTGATATAAATGAAATAAATTTGTTGATGGTGACGTTCTAAGGCCGTATCCATGAACGTATACATTCCGGCAAACGTGGCGGCACAAGCATAGTCGTCGTTTGCAAAATAACCTCCGCCTACGCTTATGACGTCACATTTACCGGAAACGGGTTGCCACCGTTCCTGGATACTTGTACTGAATCGGTTACTCTTGTTCTCGGAATTTTTTCAAGCTATTCATGTCTGGCACAGCGTTTCGATGTACGATAAAGAGAAAGAGCGCAGAAAATAAGAGTATACCATACTGCGGCATACCGTAATTTATTGGCATTTTTTTCAAATTTCAATGTGAAAGGTACCTCGGTAATCGTAAATCTCTTTGCATCAAGAAATGGTAGAGAAGAGTTTAGACGACATTTCCAATTCAAACTTCGAATTACACCATTTGAAATGAAAATTGGTAGCGGTGAGTCAAATGTAGGCATTCGTTTGGTTATAATAAGATCAGCCAACCGATCTAGTGCTAGCTCCTCGAGGCTCTTGTCGGCAAACATCTGAAATTAACAGTTTTTTTAAATTTTAATTAAACTCTTTCCGTGCGCAGTTTTTGCGAGACTCGCGTTAATGTTCAGAGTTACAGCTGGGGAGGTGGTGTTTTAACGCTTTTTTTCTATGCATGAAGTGATTCATAATTAAGAATGATATCCATACAGGTAAAGGCAAACGTTAATTGCGATATTCAAGGCTCACGCGGTATTGAGGGAGATCACTGCTAGGCAAGTGATATCTCAAGGCCAATTCAGTCCATGCAAATAGTTATCGAAATGACAAATGTGAAACAAGGCTATTTTTTTAAACATTTTTCATATTATTTTAACAGCGTTAAATTGTGCATAATTTTTGAGTAATTAGATTTACAAAATGCATTGAAATTTTTAAATTTTCAAGTTCAGTGCTACTTGATGTTTTAATTTTTTAAGGACTTTCGATAGTAAAATATGAAAGACATTGGTAAGGTAAAATTGGTAAGGTGTGGTAAGGGCTATGTCAAGAATTACAGAGATAATGAAATGAAAAAAATTAAAAATGGGTAGTGTTGGATAGGAAAAAACTACAATAAATGAAAAAGAATGTAGTGGGCCATGGTCCTAATGTCTATCACTCTCCTTTTGCAAGATAAAGCTCGCACACCTAACAGAGAAGGCTTAATATCTCATATTAGTTCCTCCCCCAGCATATCATTGCCAGAGGGAACTTTCGGGTGACCTGGTTCTCTCAATCTCTCGATCTTTTCTCTCTCTCCTTTCCCACTCTTACCGTATTCACAAAACAATTCTCTTACGGGATATTCTGTTCTAAATCTGTAATAATTGACTATTTAGAACAGCACATCAGAAATTAAACTTCTTACTTTTCAAGAGGATTTTCGCAGCAATTTCTTATAATAAGAAAATGAAAAATAAGAAAATACAAAATTTAAGTAAATTTTCTGTGTGAGTACCAAATTCGCCTTTTTCAACCAAGGACAGTTCTTTTTTCAACGACAGTTTTTTTGCAACAACCTTCTCGAACTTTCGAGAGCTTCTGGAACGCTCTGAAATGTTCCTTTTCGATCTTTGCACACCTTCATAATGGTTTACCGGAGGTATTTTGTGTTACGGCAGCAGGGATAGAGAAAAAGGTTGGCTTCTTATTCCACACTCTCTCGAAAATACAAGGTAGATAATACTATCTGGAATGGCTGCCCGCTTGGAAGGGTGCAAAACTGTCCCGAAAAGCTATAGGAAAGGAAGGAAAAGTCGCCCTCATTCTTCTTCCGCTCTCTTGGTGTGGTTTATTACTAACTGTACCCTGATGGCATTCTGAAGGTGTGTAAAGATCTAAAAGGAACATTTCAGAAAGTTCCAGAAGCTCTCGAAAGTTCTGGAAGGTTCTAAACCTAACGCGAACTACGAATAAAGTATAGCCCATATACATCTTAATCCAAACTTAAACGTTTTAAAACAATTTTGGTTAGAAAAAGTCGAATTTGGTACTCACATAGAAAATTTACTTAAATTTATAATTTCTTACTCTTCATTTTCTTATTATAAGAAATATCTGCGAAAATCCTCTTGAAAAGTAAGAAGTTTAATTTCTGATGTTCTGTTCTAAATAGCCAATTATTAGAACAGAATATCCCATAAGAGAATTATTTTGTGAATACGGTAAGAGTGGGAAAGGAGAGAGAAAACATCGAGGGATTGAGAGAACCAGGTCACCCGATAGTTCCCTCTGGCAATGAT
Source organism: Parapristionchus giblindavisi (assembly GCA_943737045.1). Taxonomy (NCBI): domain Eukaryota; kingdom Metazoa; phylum Nematoda; class Chromadorea; order Rhabditida; family Diplogasteridae; genus Parapristionchus; species Parapristionchus giblindavisi. The sequence goes on along the minus strand of CALSFV010000367.1, from coordinate 227,254 downwards.
ATGCTGGGTGAGAAACTAATATGAGATATTAAGCCTTCTCTGTTAGGTGTGCGAGCTTTATCTTGCAAAAGTAGAGTAATAGACATTAGGACCATTGCCCACTACATTCTTATTGATTTATTGTAGTTTTTTTCCTTTCCGACACAACCCATTTTTAATTTTTCCCTTTCATTCTCTCTCTAATTCTTCACAGAGCTTCATTTCTGCACTACGCGCGGAAAGAGTTTAACTAAATTTTTAAACTGTTAATTTCAGATGTCTGTCGACAAATGCCTCGAGGAGATAGCAGTTGATCGGTTGGCTGATCATATTATAGCCAAACGAATGCCTACATTTGACTCACCGCTACCAATTTTCATTTCAAATGGTGTGATTCGAAGTTTGAATTGGAAATGTCGTCTAAACTCTTCTCTACCATTACTTGATACAAAGACATTTACTATTACCGAGGTACCCTTCACATTGACATTAAAAAAAAATTCCAATATTCAAAATTTCGGTACGCCGCAGTATGGTATACTCGCATCGTCTGCACTCTTTCTATTTATCGTACTATCTCTCTTTTTCGATCATATTTTTTCTCTACCATAGCGTCACCGCGTGAGAGATCTCGAAACGCTGTGCCTGACATGAAAAACTTGACAAAATTCCAAGAACAAAAGTAACCGATTCAGTATAGGTATCCAGGAACGGTGGCAGCTCGTTTCCGGCAAACGTGACGTCATAAGCATAGGCGGTGGATTTTTGGCAAATGCCGACTATGCTTGTGGTGTCACATTTGCCGGCAAACGGTTTGTCAATGTTCATGAATACAGCCTCAGGTCGTAACCACCAACAAATTTATTTCATTTACATATATTATATTTATGATCTTCAAAATGGTGATTTTATACGATCAATACCTCTAATCTGTGCAAACTCTCTCATAGATGTGTCCTTAACTGAAGCCAGCCTTACGCGGGGATCTCATTTAGTTTATGCTTGTCCACTTTAGTTTGTAACACAAATTACAGGCAGAGATTTTACTCACCAAATCTGACTACGATTCAATATCAACCATTCTCCAACATCGACTAAAGAAATTGATTTTATACGGAAAGTTGAGAGATTATGACCGTAAGTTGGCTGTTTCCAGTAGAATTTAAATTAAATTCATCAAATTCATTTATTGTAAATCAAATCAAATCAAATTCTTTTATTTAAATTTTAAAATGGTTAGTTAAGAGGCCTGTTCCCTCAGATCATATTCGACCACCCCCGGACGCGTGCGCTAGCAATAAGAACTGGGGGTCCATACTTGGGTGTTAGGAGTGTCATCGGCCCTTATTACACAAAACAGCTGAAATTTCCTGTTTGTTCCCTCAGGCTATTAGAAATAATAATTTTAAAAAAACTTTTAAAAATCATAATTTCTCAAAATGTTGAGATGAAATCTAAATACCATTTGCGATGCGTCTAGGGTGCACAGTGCTTTTTAATTCACTATTAGTATGGAATGTGCGTTGATTCCTAAACCACTTTTTTTACTCGACATTTTGGTTTTTTCGGACATATTATCGCTTGTTTTAGTGGGTGCCCAAAGTTTCCGACCAGGTATTGTAGCCTAAGCAATTCTGCATTGATTTTACTTAACCATCCCCGTCGAGTTATGACAAGTGACATATACCAGTCGAACCGCCATGTGATTCTGATAATACACTGTTAGTGACTAGACTCAAAGGTTTATGATCTTCGAGAAAATCGATTGTGAAAATTGCAAAATTCCAAGGCACATTGAGGTCAACTCGGTTTTCAGCTCCTATTTCACCGACCGTTGTGGTGTAGTGAATAAAACGCTTGTATTTCATTTTGTAGGTTCATGGTTCGATGTTTTGTTTTGCTGATTTTTCGGAGACCGAACAAAAGAAGAAAACTGTTTATAACGTTAACATTTGTGAACTTCTACAGCACAATGATCGAAACATTATCTATTGTTACATTATCTATTGCTATTGTTAGCTTCATTAAAATCACATCAGCCAATTTACGCTCTTCACGTGTAGCTCCAGATGCATCTGACGACGGTGGAAAGACCGTGGCGAGAAGAGGAACAACGTTGGAAGGCGAAATTACCGTGAAACATGTCAAATTAGAAGATGAAAAGCCTTAAATGCAGATACAAAAGTGCGCGAGTAATAGATCGGAGGTGAAGCAGACGATCGATATTAATTTAATTTTAAAAAAAACTTTTAAAAATCTTAGTTTCTCAAATTGTGAAGAGATGAAGTCTAAATATCAATTGTGATGCGTTTAGGATGCACAGTGCTTGCTAATTCACTATTATCATCGAATGTGCGTTGATTCCTAAACCAATTTTTTTTAAACTCAATTTTTTTGTTTTTCGGACAAATTATCGCTTGTTTTAGGGGGTGCCCAATTGCCTAAGCAATTCTGCATTGATTTCACTTAAGACTGGGATTCAAACAAAATTCTGATTTTTCGCACACATTCATTACGAAAATGTTCGAAAAATGGTTGAACGGATAGATCAGCCATTGAGCATTGGCTGACTATTATTCACATCATTAGTACTTCACATTAAGCCACATAAAAGAAAACATTTCAAACTTGAGAAATTTTGAAATTTTCAGACCATGTCGTCGTGAAAATCGAAATTTTCAAATTGATCCATGTGATGGGCTTCTTGTGTCATTTTACTCGTCTCACCTCTATACTTTGAGTAGACCACAATTCCGCACCAATCGTTTGGAAAATACAGCATTTGTTCGGGAAAACCATCGATGACGGAAGTTCGAGCGAAAAATTCGCAAAAATGGTCTAACGGGAAGAACCTAGTTTTAAGTGAAATCGATGCAGAATTGCTTAGGTTACAATACCTGGTCGGAAATGTTTGTCAGCGGCTACAACAATCGATGATTTGTCCGGAAAAAACACAATTTTGAGTCAAAAAAGTGGTTTAGGAATCAACACACATTCGATGCTAATAGTGAATTAGCAAACACTGTGCACCCTAAACGCATCACAATTGGTACTTAGACTTCATCTCAACAATTTGAGAAATTATGATTTTTAAAATTTTTTTGAAATTAATTTTTCTAATAGCCTGAGGGCACAAACAGGAAATTTCAGATGTTTTGTGTAATAAGGCGACACTCCTAACACCCAAGTATGGACCCCCAGTTCCCATTGCTAGCGCACGTGTCCAGGATATGGTCGAGTCTTAAAGGGAGCGTGACCTCTCTCAATGGTCTCTTCGACGCGCAATGCTATCTCGTTGATAGAGAACAGATACATAGTGTGCTCAATGAAGAGACCATTGAGTAAGGTCACTCTCCCTTTAACGGCCATCTCTCTTAAATAAAACAATGCTTTCCGGTTGCAATAACTTCATATCTACCGCCCTTTAAGATGTTCAATAAAAGATAAAAGTGAACAAATAGTTTATGATTAGAAAGCCTGATTAAAATTTAATTATGTTATAAAAATATAAATTTATAATTTGCCTTATTTTGGTTAATTCAGGCAAGTCATACACTGTTCCTGAAGCGGTGAGTGAATGTTATACACTGAATCAACTCGAACTAATTGGATTTCAGGATATACCAAAAAGCTTTATTACTAAGGTATGTATTGTACTGTTAAAATTTTAATTTCAAACTTCTTAATTTTATCTTATCTTTACTTATCGAACTTTATGGCATTATATATATATATATATATATATATATATATATATATATATATATATATATATATATATATATATATATATATATATATATATATATATGAGGCCGTTTGCGTAAGACTCGACTAAGTGCCGGCACAGTAAAAAAAATCAAATTTTGGGGATCGGGGTTCTCAATGGTGCTCATGACGATGGTCACGTTCATTTTGCACCTAGAGACACCGTTGAGGCCAGACGACGTCGCGTTGAAATCGCGTTTTTAGTCATTTCTCGTGATCCGATAGTGCTAAAAATTGCAAAATATACCCTCAGGGGCAGAATTTTATGGCGGTCACGCCTGTCTAAATCATTTTTCATGGAAAAATTTTAGAAATTTTCAAAATTGGAAATTCAGTCGATGGAAAAAGTCCGTTTTGCGAGATTAAATGAAATATCAAATTGAAATTTGTTTAGGTTAATTTATTCACAACATTGGACACTCTTGTTATTCCACGTACAATGAATTTAACTGTGGAAATTCTCTATACTATACTAAAGGTTTGTTGGTTACGATTTGCCCTGGGCTTCAATCTAGAAAGTAAAAAATAAAAAATAAAAAAGAAAACAAAAAAATTAACAAAAAAAAACAAAAGTGAGAATAAAAACATTCAAAAAGTTCAATTTTTTTTCAATGGGATCGTGTGAGAGAATAATTTTTTTTATGGGATCGTGTGAGAAAATAATTCATTGGATTTTGCACATATTCTTAGAATTCGTTGATTTTTTCCAATTTATGCTCGATATCACCATTATCTTATGTTGTCTGGTTGTGAGATTGTATTTTATATTTCCTCCCGTTTGAACTCCATTCTGTACTTATCTTTTTCTCTGGCCATATAAAGATTATTATTATTATTAAATCAACTTATTTATTAATAACAATTGTGGAAAATTTTCTTCAGGGACTTCCACAACTTCTCCAGCTCGACGTCTCTTCGTGTCCTCTACTTTCTAACATATCCTGTCTCATCCAAGCCAAGCAATTGATGCAGCTTGGACTTTACGAACTTAAATTGAGCATGAATTTAGAAGAGTTAACAGACACTCTAGCCAGTCTAAAGGAGCTTAGAGTGCTTGATATTGGAAAGGCCACGAACTATGGGTATGCTCATGTTTTCCGACTACGCACACCGAGAAAAAGGAGTGAAACGAAACTACAGTATGTAGTAACACCTATAAAGTGTAAAAAATATCAAGAAATGTTAAACATAACACACCACAGGTGTCTTGTGCTCTTCTAGGGTGGTATTGTTTTAACACTTTTTCTCAGTGTGCGTGTCAACTGCAAACTTTCTAAAGGCAAAAATAGATGATTGTGCTTTCAGGATCAATTTAACTTCAATAATTTGCGAAAGTGTGCTCAAGGAAAAAGCTTCGCCATGGCCTAAACTCGCATGCATCGACATTTCTGATGTACATAGTCAGTGGAGTTCGATTGGAATTCAGCATTTGAAGCTCATTATGGAAAAACATGACGCGATGCATACTGTGTGCCTGATAGGTTAGGAACGCAGGCTTTGCTTATTATTTTGTTCTCCATGTTCCAATCCGCATCTTAGGAACACAGCTCGAACGCCAAGATCTTTCGTGGTATCCTTGGATAAAGGAGAGTGTTCAGATCTGTAATAAATGGAGTGCTTCAACCTGCTTGAATGCGCTCAATTACTACATTAAGCAACTCAAACATGATGAACTTTTCGCAGTATTAGATGTATTAAGGGTAATAAATTTCATTCTTTTAGAGAATCTCCGTTAGTTGTTGGTGAATGACAAAATATATCACCCCAATTTTTCGCTGAAGTCTCTCTCTATTTATCGTTCTTCGATATATGTACGCTAATTGCAAGGAACTTCTACGCAGATTACGCATATAGTACAAAGAGTCCTTAAAGGCACACCCCGTCCTAATTTGAAACTCTTCGTATTATCGATTCTCTCATTTTTTTTCTACGAACAAGCCTTGTGAGCGGAGATTCGAATTATCTCGGGGTTTACCTTTAAACTTTATGAAAAAGTGGCAAATATTACTTATTCTCTTATACATAATACGTTCTAGTTTTCATGGATCGACATACAGTAGCGGTCAAAAGTATTCGCCCAACTTTTAACTGAGATGAGCAATCGGACTCATGTTTTGGCAGAATATAGTAGTAGTGAGCATCATATCCTACTCCCATTCTTAGGATTCGTCGTCGTATTATTATGTAGCGATCCTGGAACCCCTCTGTACTTACTCAGCTATAATTATTTTCTCAGCTGTATTTTTCTCAGACTTGTTCTTAACGCTGTATGAACAACATTTACTGACGAGTGAGGAGTAGAATCGATTATGGTATCCATTCAAGCTAATTCATTCCTATGAGAAAATCGAAATTTTCGACACCCTTGAATTTGGGAAAAAATGTCATAACTTTGTGTTCAGTGAAGCTGTAAGCTCCAAGCGTGGCAGAGGTAAGTCCATGAGTGATACAAAACCTGACCGAATATGTGCTCGATCGGTTGAATTTTGAGAAATTTCGAAAATTTATTTTTCTTGTTTTTCGATATACAGGAAGTACCTTCTCATATCAATTTCCATTCTGTTTAAAGGGAGCGCAACCTCTCTCAATGGCCTCTTCATTGCGCACACTATTTCTCTGTTCTCTGACAACGAGATAGCGTAGACCTTTGAAGAGACCGTGGACAAAGGTGTCAACCCCTTTAATAGCCAGGTCTCTCCTATATATAGTAGACGACAGTTTACTATTGTTTCACGAAATTTCGAGATCTTCGAAAGAAGATATACCATATATAGAAGACATCTGACTGTTAATAGAGAAGGCCGTTAAGACTCGACCACCCCCCCCCCCCGGACGCGTGAACTAGCAATGAGAACTGGGAATCCATACTTGGGTGTTAGGAGTGTCATCACACCTTATTACACTAAACCGCTGAAATTTCCTATTTGTGCCCTCAGCCTATTAGAAAAATTAATTTTTTAAAAAACGTTTAAAAATCATAATTTTTCAAATTGTTGAGATGAAGTCTAAATACCAATTGTGATGCGTTTAGGGTGCACAGTGTTTGCTAATGCACTATTAGCATCGAATGTGCGTTGATTCCTAAACCATTTTTAAACTCAAATTTTTTTTTCGGACAAATCATCGCGTGTTGTAGCCGCTGACAAACATTTCTACCAGGTTTTGCAGCCTAAGCAATTCTGCATCGATTTCACTTGAAACTAGATTCTCCCCGTTAGACTATTTTGGCGAATTTTTCGCTCGAACTTCCGTCATCGATGGTTTTCCCGAACAAATGCTGTATTTTCCAAACGATTAGTGCGGAATTGTGGTCTACTCAAAGTTTAGAGGTGAGACGAGTAAAATGACACAAGAAGCCCATCACTTGGATCAATTTTAAAATTTCGATTTTCACGACCGGGGTCATGGTCTGAAAACTTCAAAATTTCTCAAGTTTGAAATGTTTTCTTTTATTTGGATTAATGTGAAGTACTAATGATGTGAATAATATTCAGCCAATGCTCTATGGCTGATCTATCCGTTCAACCATTTTTTTCTCGAACATTTTCGTTATGAATGCGTGCGAAAAATCAGAATTTTGTTTGAATCAGTTTCCAACTTGCTTTCTGTAACATTCTGTCATAGTACTTTGCAATGTAGATAATCAATATGTAAATCGTTAATTTTCGACAATTAAAATAAATTCAATTTGAGTGCCTACCTTTTCGGCAAATTTCTGAAATATTGCAGTTTGTCGACTCGAATGCTGTTCCAATGAACAAAATGGCAATGACAAAATGAAGTTTAATGACGAGTAAACGTAGTAGAACTGAAAAATCGATTTCGATGACCCCGTGGCAGGGCTGGGAATTTCTGTTTCTGAATTTTCTGTTTTTTCTCTGTTTTCATTTAAAACAGAAAATTTTCAGAAAATATTAATTTTTGAAATATTCTTAACGAAAAAGAAAAACTCATTTGGTGTTGCATTTATGATTTTTTTTCAAATACCATACACAGAGAGAGTAAATTGGCCAAACATGACAGTCAAATGGTAGTCGAAAACCAGATATTTGCCACATTCAGGCAAGCATTTGAGAGAATATAGGAAAATGGTTCGCAAACTATCCCTACTCGACCAGATTTATTCAATGTGTATATACGGCAGAAAATTTGGTGATCGGATTTTGGTATCTCGGTGTTGGATCTAGTCAAATGAAGCCTGTATTGTCTCGATTCTATAGAGTTGAAATTTGGTGTTTTTCGCTCTTGCCTAGATAAAAAAGCATGTTGGCAGGTTGATTTAACAACCAAAATTGGTTTAGCAACCAAACTAATAAAAAACTTTAAGAAAAGAAGGCAAATCAATGATTTTATGAAATTTTCTGTTTTTTTTTCCCTGAATTTTCTTTTTTTCCTGCTTTTTGAAGACAAAAATTGTGTTTTCTGATTTCAGAAAAAAAATTTTCTGTCCCTGTCATTGCCAAAAAATATTGAAAGGGGAGATCAGCAATTGAGCAATGGCTGAATATTATTCACATCATTAGTACTTCACAATAAGCCACATAAATGAACACATTTCCAACTTGAGAAATTTAGAAATTTTCAGACCATGACCAAATTGTCATGAAAATCGAAATTTTCAAATTGATCCAAGTGATGGTCTTCTTGTGTCATTTTACTCGTCTCACCTTTAAACTTTGAGTAGACCACAATTCCGCACCAATCGATTGGAAAATGCAGCATTTGTTCGGGACCAGGGCTGGGATTTTTTGAAAATAATTTCAAAAAATTTTTTGATCAAAAAATTCAAAAAATGGCTCAAAAAATTTTTGATTTCAAAAAATTTTTGAAAAAATTCTTTACTTTGTTTAAAAGGATAATAAGCAATTCAGAAACATCATTTTTGCCTAAAAAGTAGTTAAAACAGTTAATTACGCAATTAACCAATTTCTGAAACATGAAAAACATGATACTATATTTTTTAACTTTTAAAAAATTCTACGTCAGTGCATTGGGCAGACTAATTCACACCAAAACCTTTAGAATCCACTTCATCAAGACAGTAAAAAGGATAAAAATGGGAATCTTGTTAAGTTTTGTCAAATTTTGTCAAAATTTTCCATAAATGTTTCACTTTTTCACATTTTAACGGTACTTTTTTTACATTATTTTTTTTATTTTTTTTGAGAAAAATTCAAAAAACCTTTTTGATTTTGAATTTTTTGAAATGGTCAAAAAATTCAAAAAAATCAAAAAAATCAAAATCAAAAAATCCCAGCCCTGTTCGGGACAACCATCGATGACGGAAATTCGAGCGGAAAATTCGCCAAAATGGTCTAACGTGGAGAACCCAGTTTTAAGTGAAATCAATGCAGAATTGCTTAGGCTACAATACCTGGTCGGAAATGTTTGTCAGCGGCTACAACAAGCGATGATTTGTCCGAAAAAAACCAAAATTTAGATTTTTTTTTTTAAAAAAGTGGTTTAGGAATCAACGGACATTCGATGCTAATAGTGAATTAGCAAGGTCTGTGCGCCTTAGACGCATCGCAAATGGTATTTAGACTTCATCTCAACAATTGGAGAAATTATGATTTTTAAAAGTTTTTTAAAATTAATTTTTCTAATAGCCTGAGGGCACAAACAGGAAATTTCAGCTGTTTTGTGTAATAGGGGCCGATGAAACTCCTAACACCCAAGTATGGACTCCCAGTTCTCATTGCTAGCGCACGCGTCCGGGGGGTCGGATATGATCGAGTCTTAGGGAACATACCTCTTAAACAGAATGGAAATTGATAGGAGCAGTTACTTCCTGTATATCGAAAAATAAGAAAAATAAATTTTCGAAATTTCTCAAAATTCAACCGATCGAGCACATATTCGGTCAGGTTTTGTATCACTCATGTGCTGTGAATTCTGCCAAGTGTGGACCCTGTAACTACACTGAGCACAAAGTTATGGCATTTTTGCCCAAATTCAGGGGGTCGGAAATTTCGATTTTCTCAGAGGTATAAATTAGGTCGAATGGATAGCGGATTCCACTCCTCAGTAAATATTGTTCACACACTGTCAACAAGAAGTCTCTGAAAAATCCCGCTGAGGAAATAATCACTGCAGAGCAAGTACAGAGGGGATCCAGGATCGCTACACAATAATACGACGACGAATCATAACAACGGGAGTAGGATATGATGCACACTAGTCTTATAGTACCCTGCCAAAACATGAGCCTGATTGCTCATCTGAGTCAAAAGTTACGACACTGCAAAAGTTTAGGCGAATACTTTCGGCTGCTACTGTAGAATAAATAAATATATAGTATATATAACAAATATATATATTTCGGCATTTTTCCTTAACTGACGAAAGAATACCGCCCCTGATAGGAAAAAGCACAAAATTTTGGGTGAGAAAAAACAGGCAATCAATTTTTTTAGTTTTTAGATATTGTGAAATTATGATTGATGCTTTTTTCTTAAAGTTGATCAACTAACGCGCATACTGTGGGGTTCAATAGTCAATACTTTATCACAGAGACGGAAGCTTATATATGTAGGATAAAACACGCGTGTGGATCTGGGGAGGGATATTATTTAGGATATGATTATGGAAGGATACTCGTATTCGCCATACTTTTTGTGGCCATCAAACACCCCCCTCTCCCAGATCAATCGATAACACGTGATAAATATTACAGTTTTATGAATATAATGATCCATCGGAAGTGAATGCCTGCGTTGAAGCATGTCTGAATGTAACGAGGCAAGTTCGTCATAATATTATCATTACCGCCGCCATGAGAGTCATCGAAATGTTGCATCAGTAAGTTCAATATTCAGTTTAAGACATCGGCGATTTCTGTTTTAAAAATGAAGTAAATCTTGCTTGTTCTCTCTCTTTTCATCTACTTTAGTCATCGGAAAGTCGCAGTCGGGAGTGGAAATTTGAATTCCCGCATATTATTCGCTCCCGCGAATTCAAATAACGACTTCCTGTTTTCGGTTTTTAAGGGTACATTTTATCACTCGGAAACTCGCTTTTTTTCGGTTTTGCACTATATTTCAACGCGCCATAAATGATGTTAAAGGTGGTGTCCGGGGAATATTTTAGTGAACAAACTGTGAAGACAGAAAGATAGCAAAAGTTATTTTGCATACCTTACATAAATTAGTTTATGCTAATTTAGCTTATTGATCGCTAGAATCGTTAGTGAATCATGCTTGATGTACAGGCAAAGGCGCGAAATTTTGAAAATAAGAAAGTTCGGCAATAGGTTTCGAACCCGCGACGTTGCGCTTACTAGACAGCGCCTTTACCACTACACCAAGGGATGATCGAATGGAATGTCTAATTTCTTGCAGATCATTTAGCCCTTGAATAGCCGATATGTTATATATTTGCATAGACATTCGAGGGCCTCCATCTTTAAATGACGAAACATCACCTGAACTTATTTTGCTCTATTCGCTTAGTTGAAAATTATCATTTTAATTTAAAAAAATAATTATTAAACGTTAAGCAAATAAGAACAGAAAACAAAAAGGAAACCCCCCCCCCCAGTGTAGAAAGTGCGATGTATGCCAATCAATTCCCAATACTGTATGAATATTTCCCCGAAGGCGGACTTCCGCAGCATCACGGCGCGATTTTAATTTTTGAATATAAAAAAATATTATTTACAGGGTGTCCAAAAAGTACTGTTACAAGAATAATTACATATAAAAAGAAAAAAAAACCTCCCTCAAAAAAACATCATAGACAATTCAAACAGGGCATAGTATTTACCACTGGTCATAGCAACTTAACAATGAATGATCACTTGATCAGGCCTCCATTGGCCTCGATGACGCTTCTGATAACTCCCCCCTCCGCTCTCCTCTCGCTATCATTTCGCGTAGTATTGTGCGTATAAAATGTACTTGCATAAGAAAATGACAAACTGTGCTAAAGAACGGAAGTCACAATCGAGAGGCGGGCAAGATGTAGCCTTCTACATCTCGCCCCGCCTCTCGATTGTCTTTCCGCTGCCTCTCTCTAACCCGGGTGACCTTCGCCGCGCGCTATATGATATATAAAAGAGATCGGCATAGTTTCTGAACCATGCAAAACAAGAAAGTCTCTTCTACAAATAAAACAAGTGATTTTTATACACTCAATATTAGTGTTTTTTATTTGCATAAAGATCGGTGGATATATTTAATGATCTATGATTGCAGGAGCAAACAGCTCAGTCTGCTGCAGAGTATTAAACCGTTCTACTTATGCTTCGAGCGCTGTCTGAACATTGCTGATGTCCGAGGAATAATACGTATGCTTGAAGAGGTATTTTATCAATTAATGAAAATAATAATAATAATACTTCAGAGCTGCTCACTGCTAACAACCAATCTTCGGGAACATTGCTCATTTGACATCGGTCGATTCTCTTCCATTCTCTTAAACCACACAATAGAGCATAAACATTTCACAAGGTAAAGCACTCTATTTTTCCCGCAGAGTCTTCCTTTTTTACGCGTAATTCCCGAACGCCCCTACCCATGTGTTCCCCCTAAAATGCACTAATTATGCTTCCTTACTACAGCCAACATTGTAGAATTACAAAAGTTTTGCACACACCACGCAAATGCCGAATATAGTAAACTTCTCCACCGTTGAGAAAAACGCACTCCAAAATTTTCGCCAAATTTCGGGAGGTTTTTCTGAACGTTTTTTAAATGCATATAATTTTATTTTTGCTGACAATGAAAGCCGAATGAAATGACGATAAATTTCCATAAAATTCAATAAACTAAGCGAAAATGGAATGTCGCGCGAAGAAATGGGCGGAGTCAGAGTATTGCGCGGCAAAGAGCGGAATTTGTATTGTTCGGACAGTTTTAATTCTATACTTCTTGCCTTCATTCGCACACAGAGAAAAGAGGTGTTAAACACAGCACATAAGACCTGTGAAGTATATTTAAAACTTTTTTGAGAGTGTTAAGAGAGATGGCCGTTAACACTCGACCACCCTCGGACATGTTGCGCTAGCAATGAGAACTGGGGGTCCATACTTGGGTGTTAGGAGTGCCACCGGCCTCATTACCCAAAACAGTATAAATTTCCTGTTTGTGCCCTCAGGCTATAAGAAAAATTAATTTAAGTGGGAAAAAGTTTAAAAATCATAATTTCTCAAATTGTTGAGATGAAATCTAAATATCATTTACGATGCGTCTAGGGTGCACAGACATTGCTAATTCACTATTAGCATCGAATGTCCGTTGATTCCTAAACCACTTTTTTTACTCAAAATTTTGGTTTTTTTCGGACTAATCATCGCTTGTTGTAGATTGCTGCAGAGTTTTCCGACCAGGTATTGTCTGCATCGATTTCACTTAAAACTGGGTTCTCCACGTTAGACCCAGTTGCCGATTTTTTTCGCTCGAACTTCCGTTAACGATGTTTTTCCCGAACAAATGCTGTACTTTCCAAACGATTGGTGCGGTATTGTGGTCTGCTCAAAGTTTAGAGGTGATTCGAGCAAAATAACACAAGATGGATCACTCCCATCACTCGATCACTTGGATCAACTTGAAAATTTCGATTTTCACGACATGGTCCGAAAATTTCAAAATTTCTCAAGTTTGAAATGTTTTCATTTATGCGGCTTATTGTGAAGTAATAATGATGTGAATAATGTTCAGCCAATGCTCAATGGCTGATCTCTCCTTTCAACCATTTTTTCGAAAATTTTCATTCTTATTGCGTGTCAAAAATCAGAATTGTGTTTGAATCAGTTTCAAACTTGCTTTCTGTAACATTCTGTCATAGTACTTTACAATGTATATAATCAATATGAAAATCGTTTATTTTCGAAAATTCATAAAATTCAATTTGAGTGCCTACTTTCACGGCAAATTTCTAAAATATTGCAGTTTTTCGACTCGAATGCTGCGACAATGAGCAAATGACAATGACAATGTGAAGTTTCATGATGAGTAAAACATAGTAGAACTGGAATCCCGGCATTCTTCTCACTTTTGAAAAATTGATTTCCATGGCAAAAAAATATGAATTTTCGAATATTAACGATTTTCATATTGATTATATACATTGTAAAGTACTATGACAGAATGTTACAGAAAGTAAGTTTGAAACTGATTCAAACACAATTCTGACTTTTTGGCACGCACTCAGCATGAAACTTTTCGAAAAATGGTTGAAAGGAGAGATCAGCCATTGAGCATTGGCTGAATATTATTCACATCATTAGTACTTCCCAATAAGCCGCATAAATGAAAACATTTCAAACTTGAGATATTTTGAAATTTTCGGACCATGTCGTCGTGAAAATCGAAATTTTCAAGTTGATCCAAGTGATGGGCTTCTTGTGTCATATTACTCGACTCACCTCTAAACTTTGAGCAGACCACAATGCCGCACCAATCGTTTGGAAAGTACAGCCCCGCAGAATCTCCCTTCGTGCATGTGATCCAGGAGATCCCCGGGATCCCCCCGTGCTCCTCTATTTTTTATGCTGTGAATATTGAATATCAGGTGTGACAATTGTTACTATTCTTTTTTCTTTACTTGAACTATTTTATTAAGAAAAGTTTGGAATTTTATCAATTACGTAGCCCGAGAACAGATATTGAAAATATTAATTTTTAGCAAATGCCGCGCGAAAATCATGTAGAACTCGCGCACGTTCGGCTTCATTAATCTCAAAGTGACTTTTTTCGGCATTTCTATTTTTTAGCATAATTTAATTAAGAAGCGTTCAAAAATTCCAAACTTTCGTTGATAAAATAGTTCAAGTAAGGAGGAAAACAATAGTAACAATTGTCACACCTGATATTCAATATTCACAGCATAAAAAATCGAGGAGCACGGGGGGATCCCGGAGATCCCCGGGATCACATGCACGAAAGGAGAAAAACTTTCGGAATTTAAAAAATTTTCGGACCATGGTCATGAAAATCGAAATTTTCAAATTGATCCAAGTGATGGGCTTCTTGTGCCATTTTACTCGTCTCACCTCTAAACTTTGAGTGGACCACAATTCCGCACCAATCGTTTGGAAAATACAGCATTTGTTCGGGAAAAACATCGATAACGGAAGTTCGACCGAAAAAATCGACAACTGGGTCTAACGTGGAGAACCCAGTTTTAAGTGAAATCAATGCAGAATTGCTTAGGCTACAATACCTGGTCGGAAAACCCTGCAGTAATCTACAACAATCGATGATTTGTCCGAAAAAACCAAAATTTTGAGTAAAAAAGTGGTTTAGGAATCAACGGACATTCGATGCTAATAGTGAATTAGCAAGGCCTGTGCACCCTAGACGCATCGCAAATGATATTTAGACTCTATCTCAACAGTTTGAGAAATTATGATTTTTTAAACGTTTTCGCACTTAAATTAATTTTTCTTATAGCCTGAGGGCGCAAACAGGAAATTTCTGCTGTTTTGTGTAATAAGGGCCGATGACACTCCTAACACCCAATATGGTCCCCCAATTTTGATTGCTAGCGCAACGTGTCCGGGGGTGGTCGAATATGATCGAGTCTTACGGGACATGCCTCTTAAAAATTGTTAAATAAAACACTTTACATGTCTTATGTGCTGTTGATAACACCTCATAACATGGTGACTGATATCCCTCGAATAAATAGTAATGATCCTGCAACAAATGAGGGCACTTTCCTGATTTTTGGCGCGGGGAAAATTTGCATTAAACTCGCTATCATTCACCACTTGCCATTTCTTAATTAATTTCTATTTCTCCATTGCGCGGTCTAAATGTAATGTAAAATCTGTAAAAACCGACCCTGCCATTGCGGAATGCGAAGATAAAATGAAGAATTGTTCTCTCAATTTTCGTACTCTCTCGTTCAAATCCTAACACAATTTAATATAATTACAAATATCTATAAAAGCCGTCTTCCTCCTTCTTCGTTTCAGTCCAGCGCTCTCCCATTTGGAGGAGAGGGCGGGGAGCATGGAGCAGGAGCGAGCCCCATTGGACTGCCCCCTCTAAAATGGGAGGGCATGGCTCCCCCTAGCAGGGGAGCTGTTCTGCAAATGCAGAACTTATGTAAATTACCCCGGGCCAAAAACACGAAAGTTCCCAAATGGGGGGGGGGTGATCATTTCGGCAACGATCATTTCGGCAACGTATCATAAATCTGTTGGGAGATGGCCTATGGCAACAAAAGTTGTATCATTGTAATCAGTGGGAGTGTACGGTATTGTGCTACCGTAACCGTCGGGAATCGCGTACTGATTTTTTTCATTCGACCCATGACCCGGGGTTCATGGTTGAAATTGGCCAAAGTCGAAAAATTCATGATGCTCCGAGACCAAATACTAGTTGCCATTATATCAATAGTGACTCAACTTTTATCTTTCGGGATACCGTAACCCGAACTACCGTAATCTAGCTACAGTACCTTACAATATTGAAGCGAAAATGACGACAAACCCAGGTTTGATTACGGTAGTTCGGGTTACGGTATCCAGAAAGATAAAAGTTAACTCAATGTTCATATAATGGCAACTAGTATTTGACCTCGGGTCATCATAAATTTTTCGTCTTTCCCCGGTCATGGGTCGACTAAAAAAAATCAGTTCGCGATTCCCGACGGTTACGGTAGCACAATACCGTACACTCCCACTGATAACAATGATACAACTTTTGTTGCCATAGGCCATCTCCCAACAGATTTATTATTATGAAATGATCGTTGCCGAAATGATCACCCCCCCCCCCCCCCCAAATGAGCTGCTCCTCCTTTCGTCCGCTTAAGGCCAGAGCAAAGGTTTAGAGGGTAAATACGGGGCTATCGCGAACAATAAGGGAATGTATAGAGCGGCATATGGATGGTATCGCGAGCTGCAAAAGGAAGAACGAGGAGCACAAAGTTACTTTTCAAGTAAAAGATTATAATCGTGATTTTGTTCAGCTTGCTTCACATACTTTTCGAAGTTGGACACATCCTCAGAAAGAACCCCAAAGCCTTATCGTACCTCACTGATGAAAGACTTATGATCTTGATAATCAATGAAGCATTTGGGCACGATGATAATTTTGAGTTCTTCGATACAATCTGCAATATACTGAGTAATATTTATTTATTTATTTATTTAATTATTTCTTTTAGTTAAATATAACTAATGAAAGAGAAAACCAATATGGAAGTAATGGAGTTTCTTGACGAGATTTCGGTCGGTGAGAGCACACAGAGGAGACAGTATTATCCATGGAGCATAAGATGGGTGAAGTGTTACATTTAACACTTTTTCCACAAAAATTGTTAAATGTAACACTTCACAAATCTTATGCTCCGTGGATTAAGAATTAACTTCTCTCTGTATGTGGCAGCTTAAATTGAAAAATTGATATGAATATGAAAGCAAAATTGAGATATTATGTTGCGTCTCCTTTGTTAAGAGGCATGCTCCGTAATACTCGATCATACTGACCACCCCCCGGACGCGTGCGCTAGCAATGAGAGCTGGGGGTCCATACTTGGGTGTTAGGAGTGTCATCGGCCCTTATTACACAAAACAGCAGAAATTTCCTGTTTGTGCCCTCAGGCTATTAGAAAAATTAATTTAAGTGCGAAAACGTTTAAAAATTATAATTTCTCAAATTGTTGAGATAAATTCCAAATATCATTTGCGATGCGTCTAGGGTGCACAGACCTTGCTAATTCACTATTAACATCGAATGTCCGTTGATTCCTAAACCACTTTTTTAACTCAAAATTTTGGTTTTTTCGGGCAAATCATCCCTTGTTGTAGTTTGCTCCAGAGTTTTTCGATCAGGTATTGTAGCCTAAGCAATTCTACATCTATTTCACTTAAAACTGGGTTCTTCGCGATAGACCCAGTTCTCGAATTTTTCGATCGAAGTTCCGTCATCGATGGTTTTCCCGAACAAATGCTGTATTTTCCAAACGATTGGTGCGGAATTGTGGCCTACTCAAAGTTTCGAGGTGAGACCAGTAATATGACACAAGAAGCTTATCACTTACAAGGGAATGTTGTCAACTCACCATGGAGTTATGACTAGAGACATATACCATTCGCATCGTCATGCGATTCTGTCTGGAAATCCGTTGAGTCTACTTGCCACGAGCTTCTGGTTTTCGAGAAAATCGATAAGAAATGTTGTATTTCGAGGCTTTGTAGGTAGGTTAAGATTCACTTCTCTTCTCAATGAACCTTGTGGTGTAGTGTACAAGGCACATGCATGTATTAAATTGGTTATTGGTTCGTTCCCACCTCGCATCCATTTTTTTGCAAACATTTTATAAAATTTAAGTCAACGTTTATTTCAGTTTTTTCCCCAAAAATATATATTTTTAATTGCACTACACTAGAACGTTCATTAAGCAGTGAACTGAATTTTATGTTGGCCTGCTAAACCTCGAAAAACAACATTTCATTATCGATTTTTTCGAATACCAGAAGCTCGTGGCAAGTAGACTCAACGGATTTCCAGACAGAATCACATGACGGTTCGAATGGTATATGTCTCCAGTCATAACTCCATGGTGAGTTGACAACATTCCCTTGTTAGATCAATTTGAAAAATTCGATTTTCATGACCCCGGGGTCATGGTCCGAAAATTTCAAAATTTCTCAAGTTTGAAATGTTTTCATTTATGTGGCTTGTTGTGAAGTACTAATGATGTGAATAATATTCAGCCAATGCTCAATGGCTGATCTCTCCTTTCAACCATTTTTTTCAAAAATTTTCATTCTGATTGCGTGCGAAAAATCAGAATTGCGTTTGAATCTTTTTCCAACTTGCTTTCTGTAACATTCTGTCTTAGTACTTTGCAATGTACATAATCAATATGAAAATCCTTTATTTTCAAAAATTCAAAAAATTTATTTTTTTTTGCGTGCCTACTTTCACGGCAAATTTCTGAAATATTCCAGTTTTTCGACTCGAATGAAATACAGAAAGCAAGTTGGAAACCGATTCAAACACAATTCTGATTTTTCGCACGCAATCAGAATGAAAATTTTCGAAAAAATTGTTGAAAGGAGAGATCAGCCATTGAGCATTGGCTGAATATTATTCACATTATTAGTACTTTACAATAAGCCGCATAAATGAAATCATTTCAAACTTGAGAAATTTTGAAATTTTCAGACCATGTCTTGAAAATCGAAATTTTCAAATTGATCCAGGTGATGGGCTTCTTGTGTCATTTTACTCCTCTCGCCTCTAAACTTTGTGTAGACCATAATTCCGCACCAATCGTTTGGAAAATACAGCATTTGTTCGGGAAAACCATCGATGTCGGAACTTCGATCGAAAAATTCGAGAACTGGGTCTATAGCGAAGAACCCAGCCTTAGGTGAAATAGATGCAGAATTGCTTAGGCTACAATACCTGGTCGAAAAACTCTGGAGCAAACTACAACAAGGGATGATTTGCCAGAAAAAACCAAAATTTTGTGTCAAAATAGAGGTTTAGGAATCAACGCAGATTCGATGCTAATAGTGAATTAGCAAGATCTGTGCACCCTAGAAGCATCGCAAATGATATTTTTAATTTATCTCAACAATTTGAGAAATTATGATTTTTAAACGTTTTTGCACTTAAATTAATTTTTCTAATAGCCTGAGGGCACACACAGGAAATTTCTGCTGTTTTGTGTAATAAGGGCCGATGACAGTCCTAACACCCAAGTATGGACCCCCAGCTCTCATTGCTAGCGCACGCGTCCGGGGGGTGGCCGAGTCTTAACGGCCATCTCTCTTAATCTTACCTTTTTATTCTTGCGAGAAGTCCTTCTTTAAAGAACCTCGAATATTTTCGCGAACAAACTGTGAAAACGTTGAAAAACTTTCCTGTTTTTTTTTTGGCCAGGAGTAATTTGCATAAGCTCCCCTGCTCCCCTGCCAGGGGGGAGGCTTACCCTCCCATTTTAGGGAGGGCAGTCCAATGGAGGCCTGTGCTCCCCGCCCTCTCGTCCAAATGGGAGAGCGTTGGACTGAAACGGAGAAAAAGGACGACGGCTTTTATAGATATTTGTAATTAAATGAAATTTGATTAGAATTTGAACGAGAGATTACGAAAATAGAGGGAGCAATTCTTCATTCTGGCTTTGCGTTCCGCAATGACAGGTTCGGTTTATTACAATTTACACCACATTCGAGTTCAATGCAAATCTTCCCCGGGCCAAAAAGGAATAACGAGTTCAGGAAAATGCCAAAACGGGAAGGTAGCAAAAGTTATTCTACATATCGTATACTATTTCTTTTATTGTACGCTATTTGGAAAATCCACATTAGTGCGTTATTAACGAAAAAAAAAACCAATTTTCCTGTGGCCGTATGCAAGAACCGTTTTCCAGGAAAATGTGACGTCATTAGAGTAGGCGGAGGAGTTTTCCAAAAATCCTCCTCCTACGCTTATGACGTCACATTTTCCTGGAAAACTGTTCTTGCATACGGCCACTGTTTTATATATGATAATTACATGCTCCACGAGTGAAGTTCATTAAGCTATGTTCGCAAAAATAAATTCAATGGATAAGAAGGCAATTTGCTTGTTTAATCCTGTATGCGCAAATATGTTTTTGCTTTAAAGATGGAGGCACTCTTGATCTTCATCGAAAACTTTTTTTATAAATAATTTCTTACAATTAGAATTAGGCAAGGATTCGATTCCCGAAATAACAATTATTAGGAAACGTCGCCAAACCACACCAAACGCAACCCCTGAAGCGCTTTGCAAACAGGGAGGAATTTCCAAGTACGATTGTAGCTCAATCGTGGAGCCTCCAATTCATTTCATTTATAACACATTTATCAAGAGTTCGCAAAGACGAGGGCTCTGATGTGCATGGAATTCCAATTCTCGCACTTAGCTTCGCTTAGAAAGTTGCATCCAACAGTCTTCCGAAAGAGGTCGCTCCATCTTGTTGGGGTCTCCCTTTTCTTCTCCTGCATCGAGGAAACCATTCGATCACTGATCGGCTCCACTTCGGGCACTCATCATTAGCGAGTTTGTGCACCCAGAACCACTTCCCCTTCAGCGCCTTACGAACGAAATCCTGAACAAGAGTCAAATACATAAATTACAATACATAAAATACATAAATAGGAAAAATATTTTTCGTCAATACCGCATCTATTTCTATATTCTCACAATCAGAGAGTATCGCTTGGCAAGAGAGATGTGATAGACTTGCATGAACATTCGCTGATCTTCACCTATCAACGAAATTTATTTTAAATGTTGTATTCAAATTCCTGTGTATTCCTTGTAGATTTATCGGCTGAGTCGTCTTTCCAATTTGTACGGAACGGGGGCCTTCAACTTCTGTACAGAGAGGTACAAGATGAATCTATCACCGACCCATCGTATGAAGACGTGAGTAGTTTATTATTATAGTTACGTACGTGATAAAATTATTCTTCTTTTAATTTTAATTCATTTTTCTAATTATCATGATTTTTTTCGCACAAATTTTTAGATTCTATTGACGATATTCAAAGTTATGATGATGCCAGAGAACCGTCAAGCTCTTTTCAACGTCATGGGTGCTGATTTCTTTATGTAAGTCGAGCTAAGAATGATTTAAGAAAATGAAAACGTATTTTCAAAAAGTCATCTCAATAAATAAAATTACGACATTATCATGATCGATGATTTTTTCAACACATAAGATACATTTCTTTAGGATGCTGAACGTAAAATATCCGATCAATTATCGTGAAAATCAATATCTCACCGGGGGCATTCTATCCTTTTTGATTGCATCACCGCTATATTCGGATGGATTGCAAATCAACAATAAGTTTGCTGACATAAATTTGGTGAGTTTTCATTAATCTTTGATCTTTGATCCCTGATATTTCTAGTGCATATTATTATGATAAATTTCAGATAAAATGGGTTGAAGACTGGCCTACTGAAGAAGTTATTATGACCGAAATCAGCACCAGCAGAATCTTCCGGTATTTTAATATGTCAAAGAATTTTGTTCAAGCAATAATGATTGTTTGACTCTCTAACTGACTATGAATGCGAAAACAATATTTTTAAATTTAAATTTTGTTTTTCGAAATTTGCATACCTATGTAATAATAACTCAATTAAGGATATGGTCGGAAATGTTGATTTACATTTACATGCATGAAAAATGTTTTTTAAAGGTGGTGTCCGGGGAATATTTTAGTGAACAAACTGTGAAGACAGAAAGATAGCAAAAGTTATTCTGCATACCTTACATAAATTAGTTTATGCTAATTTAGCT
Organism: Parapristionchus giblindavisi; assembly: GCA_943737045.1. Taxonomy (NCBI): domain Eukaryota; kingdom Metazoa; phylum Nematoda; class Chromadorea; order Rhabditida; family Diplogasteridae; genus Parapristionchus; species Parapristionchus giblindavisi. Next base: position 205,264 of record CALSFV010000367.1, on the reverse strand, counting down.
TATTGATCGCTAGAATCGTGAATGAATCATCCTTGATGTACAGGCAAAGGCGCGAAATTTTGAAAATAAGAAAGTTCGACAATAGGTTTCGAACCTGCGACGTTGCGCTTACTAGACAGCGCCTTTACCACTACACCAAGGGATGCACGAATGGAAGTTCTTATTTCTTGCATATCATTTAGCCCTTGAATAACCGATATGTTATATATTTGCATAGACATTCGAGGGCCTCCATCTTTAACATACAAAACGCGATGTTTCTCGGAAATGTCTCACAAAGGATAAGAGTTTCGATTCGATTTTTTTTTGCAGATTCGGATTCACCGTCCACAAATTGGGGTATACTGATGTATCTTTTAACCCAGCTTTGTCCTCCCAATAGCGCTACTGTATATAGTCCAGGACAGTGCAATTTTCTCTCAAATCACATTTTTGGCTGTACACCGGCTCAAACTTATGCTAGTGTACATATTTAAACCCTGTATCTCGACCAACCTGATAAAATTGACTCAGCGGTTCGAATTCGCTCAATTCTCAACAACAATCATTTTTGAGTTATGAATCGAAAACTGATCTTATTATCGATTTATCTGACTTGATACAATTTAAAAACACCAGCTTTCTCGTTTTACTTTTAAGTATTATCATGTGTGAAATCATTCCAAGAATTCCAAAAGCTTCCAGTTCACCCGAAGCCCATGGGATGGGCATTGGATGGGAGCGAGATGCGATCTAAATACTCCACAGTTTGTCATTGGTCTCTTCGAGGGATCTTTTCAACTATTATCAATAAATGATAAATAAACACAAAGAAAATGAAATTCAAGAACAAAATCTTCCACGAAAGAATCGAAAAATCGTTAATAAAATCAGTTTTCGATTCATATCTCAAAAATGGTTGTTGCTGAGAATTCGAACCACTAAGACAATTCTGTCAGGTTGGTCGAGTTACTGGGTTTAGATATGCAAATAAGTACATTAGCATAAGTTTGAGCTGATTTACGATCAAAAATGTGATTTGAGAGAAAATTGGACTATGTCCTGGACGATATACAGTAGCACTATTTGGAGGACAAAGCTGGGTTAAAAGATATAACAGGATACCCCAATTTGTGGACGGTGAATCCGAATCTGCAATAAATTTCTTATCCTTTGTGGAAAATTTTCGAGAAACATCACATTTTTTATGCTAAAAAAGTTTTCATTCAATAACACATGTAAAACAACATTTCCCCGCATATCCTTAATTGAGTTATTTGTAGGCGAGGTCATTAGCAACCGATCTGAAAAAAAATTAACATGGTTGCTTTAGTAATGATTAATTACTAATATATTGCAGTACATTCATTCCATTCTTTGATCTCCTACTTAACACTAACTATCCCGGAGTTCAAATGTTCGCCCTCTACTCATTAACAATGGCTTCTCTTTCCATTTTCAATGCTTGTGAATACTTAAAGTTAGTTCTCTTCTTATTATTCTACTGTCTCGTGCAGTCATCCCCATAACTTTTAAAGGCAAACCCCGTCCTAATCTGAAATTCACCGCTCTGGAAATGCTCCTTCGTAAACAAAGAAATCGAGAGAGCATTGTCAGAACTGGTATTTCAAAAAAGCAGTCTATTTAAAATATGTCACTGGCTAGAAGTTTACTGCAAAAGTTTTCTACAAGTGAAAGAATGTATTACATTATTTTAGACCACTTTCAGTAAACTTACGTCTAACTAGAAGTAGAATTGCAAGTCTACTTTTAGTGGGAATGATTAATAGACTACTAGATAGTTCTACCACACTGAGAGCAAACTTACCTGGCAAATCGTTACCCCGATACACTTTCATGGCAAACGATTACCCCAAATGGTGAATTCAGCCGTTGAATAATTCACCATTTGGGGTAATCGTTTGCCAGGAAAGTGTATCGGGGTAACGATTTGCCAGGTAAGTTTGCTCTCACTGCAGTGGAGTGTCTAATTAGCTTATTGTGCGCTTTAATCTTTTGTCTTTTGCAGTACTTTATATTCGGAAGGAGTCGAAGAAGTGATGGAGCGCTTCGAGGCTCTCGAATCGAACAGATTACTGCAGAATGAGAATATGAAAGAATTGTATTTTCGTCTTTCTCAAATACTTAAAGAGAAGAAGGAGAATTGATCGACAAATTTACTAATCAATATCCCAATAAGTAATAATTATCTCCTATCTCCAGTTTTTTAAAAATTATGCCAAGATCCAACCAAAATCATAATAAGGAACACTAAAATAACACCCAAATTCACACCCCACTCCGCTATTAGAGATGGACAACCATCGATCCCCCCCCACGTCTTCTCATTTCTTGTTACGTGTAATATGACTTAATAAAGAATACTAACATTAAAGAAGTTGGCACCTGGGTAGAAAAGAGAGAGAGAGATTCTCTCACAAGGGGATGCTCGCAACGTTGTCCAACTGAGCTGAGCCAATCGAGAAAATCGATATCGAAATTCGGTTAGTTGATTCGGATATTCGTGTGGCTTCCTACAGAAACAATCATAATGGGTTCCTGAACTCATCTATCAACTATCCAAATAACTGCAGGTGTGGTTTAGTAGATAAGGTAGATAAGATGCGAATTTTCGAATCAACTAGTCGAATTTCAATATCGATTTTATCGATAATGTACATATGTTCATTTTTACAATAAATAATTTAATTGTCACAAGCGACCGATTTCATAAATATCAATAACAGAATGGAAAACAATCGGAGATTTTGCCAGAGTTTTGAGTTTTTAAGGTTTTCTCATTTTTTTCTTTCACGTTATGTATTTCAAAATGTTCTAACCTCCACAGACACGATTGTGAAATCGTTGTTTCCAGAATATCTTCGATTTTTTTCATTTCCTTCGATTTTTATAGGGCACAATGTTAAAAAAATCATATCACACAGAGTTGCCTGACGACGGAAATCCTTTAAAAAGGAATAAAACTTTAAAAAAATATATTTTAAAGTTCTTTCTGATATGTCTGATATGTCTGATAACGCATTCATCAATTAACTTCATTGCGTAATAATTATCAATCAATCGTAACATTGTGTGGTTTATTTCTTTGTTTTCTATAATTTTTCTTGGAATTTTGCCAAGATTTCAATAAGATTTCAACGATTTGTCTTTAAAAAATTCATCAATTAACTTCATTGCGTCATCAATCGTAAACCGTATGATATAACATTTGAGATCACCGTTAACTACAACACAAAAAACACACATAAATTACTACTAGACACAAACAAAAGGGGCGGGGCCGAGAAAAAAGGGATGACAGTGAATATCGATTGATTATCGATCGATGACTCATCAATCGATAATCGATCTCTCATCGCAAGAACAATCTGCTACCGGTAAGAGAAAACATTGATTGATGTGCACAAAGACACACATACATACTTACAAATCACAGAAAAAAGAAACAGTAATAGATCAGCGTTAGGGATGGTCAACTAATGGATGCGTACAGTGGGCCTACTAGTTATCATTATTATTTGGTTAAAAAACCAAAATTTTATTTGGTTAAAAAACTAAAAACCACTTTTCTTTGGTTAAAAAACCAATGCCAGGACATCGACCCAGTCCAAATGAAGACCTGGTTCTTGGCAGTGAGAGAAGTTAGCCAAAGCAGAGTTAGGGAGGTCTGGAGCAGGAAACTGATACTCCAAGACCCTCCATTCATCGCATCGTCATTCGGTCTTCTCTTCGCCCCAAGGCAACTTAACCAATTTCCCATATTTTCTCCGCCCCACAGCACAGAAACCTACTCGACATCTACACTTCAAATCTCGGATGTTCTTGATCTCCTGATTGGGTGATGAATAATGTCTACGAAGATGATAAGTGGGTATCGCACGATAACCCCGATATAATGATAGAATTGCTGCCCGCTTGGAAGGGTGCTAAAATTGTCGCTAAATGCTATAGGAAAGGAAGGAAAAGTCGCCCTCATTCTTCTTCTGCTCTCTTGGTGTGGTGTATTACTAACTGTACCCTGATGGCATTCTGAAGGTGTGTAAAGATCGAAAAGGAACATTTCAGAAAGTTCCAGAAGCTCTCGAAAGTTCAAGAAGGTTCTAGAACTATCGCGAACTACGAATAAAGTATTGAGCATATACATCTTAAAGGGAGCGTAACCTCACTCAATGACCTCTTCATTGCGCACACTATTTCTCTGTTCTCTAACAACGAGAGAGCATTTTAGTCATAAATTTGGTACTCACACTGAAAATTTTCATAAATTTATAATTTCTTACTTTTCATTTTCTTATTTTTCTTATTACAAAAAATAGCTGCGAAATCCTCTTGAAAAGTAAGAAGTTTAATTTCTGATGTTGTGTTCTAAGCAGCCAATTTATTAGAACAGAATATCCCGTAAGAGAATTGCTTTGTGAATACGGTAGGAGTAGGGAGTGGGAAAGGAGAGAGAGAAAAGATCGAGGGATAGAGAGAACCAGGTCATCCGATAGTTCCCTCTGGCAATGATATGCTGGGTGAGAAACTAATATGAAGCAAGCCTTCTCTGTAAGGTGTGGGAGCTTTATCTTGCAAAAGCAGAGTGATAGACTTTAGGACCGTGGCCCACTACATTCTTTTTGATTTATTGTCGTTTTTCCTATCCAACACTACCCATTTGCAATTTTTCCCTTTCATTCTCTCTCTAATTCTTGACAGAGCTTCATTTCTGCACTGCGCGCGGAAAGAGTTTAACTAAATTTTTAAACTGTTAATTTCAGATGTTTGTCTACAAGAGCCTCAAGGAGCTAGCACTAGATCGGTTTGCTGATCTTATTATTGCCAAACGAATGCCTACATTTGACTCACCGCTACCAATTTTCATTTCAAATGGTGTAATTCGAAGTTTGAATTGGAAATGTCGTCTAAACTCTTCTCTATCATTACTTGATACAATGAGATTTACTATTACTGAGGTACCCTTCACATTGAAATTTGAAAAAAAAAGCCAATAAGTTACGCTATGCCGCAGTATGCTATACTATACTCTTTATCGTACTATCTCCCTTTTTCGATCATCTTTTTCTCTGTCACAGCGTGACAGATCTGTTGTGCCAGACATAGCTTGACAACATAGGTGGGCACGCTGGGGGAAAGGCTGTGCGCAAACTGTTGAATTGTAAGGCAAGGCTATGCGCATGACCATTTTTTTAGCAGATTTGACTCGTAATTTTTCAATTTTTGCGAGGCAAAGCTATGCGCAAGGCCCCGTAAGGGAAGGCAAGGCTGTGCGCAAAAAGAATTCGTTTTTACGCGCCCACCTATGCTTGACAAAATTCCAAGAACAAAAGTAACTGATTCAGTACAAGTGTCCAAGAACGATGGCAAACCGTTTGCTATCAAATGTGACGTCATAAGGGGGCGGAGGATGTTTGGCACTACGATTGTCACGTTTGTAGGAAAATAATTTGCCAACGTTCATGGATACGGCCACAGGTCGTGACTATCAACACGAAATTTAAAAAAAAAGAAGTGTTTCTAGCGATCAAAAAGCTAAAATAAATAGTGTACAATAGGTAGAATAACGTTTCCTACCTTTTAATATTTTTATATATTTGAAATTCTCTATTCTATGCATATTCTATCGTAGATGCGTCCTTAACTGATGACTGGCTTACTCCAGGATGTCATTTAGTTTACATATATCCATTTTAGTTTGTAACACAAATTACAGGTAGAGATTTTACTCACCGAATCAGACTACGATTCAATATCAACCATTCTTCAACATCGACTCAAGAGATTGATTTTATATGGAAAGTTGAGAGATCTTGACGGTTAGTTGGCTGTTTCTAGCAGAATTTAAATTAAATTCATTAAATTCATTAAATTAAATCAAAATCTTTTATGTAAATTTCAAATTATTCAGTAAATAAAAACAATAATACTTCCGTTTGCAAAAAACTATCTACTATGGTACTATTAAAAACTATTAAAAACTAAGATGTTCCATAAAAGATAAAAGTTAATAAATAGTTTTTTTCTAGAAAGCCTGATTTATTAAATGATAATTAAAAAGAACAAATTAGGTTTGTATGCACATTAATATTAAAATTTACTTATGTGATAGAAATATAAATTAATATTTTGCCTTACGATTTTCGGTTGCTACGATAACATTTTGGATGAGAGACGATTGTGTTTTATCCATTAATAATAATAAACAGTTCATTTATTTACATATTTATTTTGGTTAATTCAGAGGGGTCATTCATTGTTCCTGAATCGTTGAGTGAATGTTATACATTGAATCAACTTGAACTAATTGGATTCGAGGATATACCAAAAAGCTTTATTTCAAAGGTATGTATTGCACTTTTCAAATTTTTATTTCAAATTTCTAAATATATATATATATATATATATATATATATAATTTGTATATCAAATTTGTATCTTAAACGTTGTCGGCTGGTGACAATAGCAACATAAGGAAGATAAAGTTTTTTTTGAAATGAAGTGAAATATCAAATTGAAATTTTTTTTAAAATTATTTTTTTTAGATTGATTTATTTACAACATTGGACACTCTTGTTATACCACGTACAATGACTTTAACTGGAAAAATTCTCTATAATATACTAAAGGTTTGCTGTTTATGATTTGCCCAATGCTTCAACCAAGAAATTTTCAAAAAAATAACAAAAAAAACAAAAGTGAGAATAAAAACACGCGAATAAAAAGTTGAATTTGCACACAGCAAATTACGTTATAACATCTCTATGGGACCGTGTGAGAGAATAATTCCTTGGATTTTGTACATAATGATAGAATTCATTGAATTTCTCCAATTTATTATCGATCAAACCATTATCTTACGTTGCCACACTTGTAACATTGCATTTTATGTGTACTCCCGTATTCTTTCCATTCTGTAACTTTCTTTTCCACTGGCCACATGAAAATTATTATTATTATTATTATTATTAAATCAACTCATTTATTGATTAATAATTACGATTAAAGAATGTGGAAAATTTACTTCAGGGCCTTCCTCAACTTCTCCAGCTTGACGTCTCTTCGTGTCCTCTACTTTCTAACATATCCTGTCTCATCCAAGCCAAGCAATTGATGCAGCTTGGACTCTACGAACTTAAATTGAGCATGAATTTAGAAGAGTTAACAGACACTTTAGCCAGTCTAAAGGATCTTACAGTGCTTGATATTGGAAAAGCCACGAACAATGGGTATGCTCATGTTTTAAGACTATGCACACTGAGAAAAAGGAGTGAAACGAAACACAGCTGCAGTATGTAGTAACACCTATAAAGTGTAAAAAATATCAAGAAATGTTAAACATAACACACCACAGGTGTCTTGTGCTCTTCTAGGGTGGTATTGTTTTAACACTTTTCTCAGTGTGCGTGTCAACTGCAGACACTCTAAAGGCAAAAATAGATGATTGTGCTTTCAGGATCAATTTAACATCAATAATTTGCGAAAGTGTGCTCAAGGAAAAAGCTTCGCCATGGCCTAAACTCGCATGCATCGACATTTCTGATGTACATAGTCAGTGGAGTTCGATTGGAATTCAGCATTTGAAGCTCATTATTGAAAAACATGACAAGATGCAGACTGTGTGCCTGATAGGTTAGGAACGCAGGCTTTGCTTATTATTTTGTTCCCCATGTCCGAAACTTTCTTTTAGGAACACAGCTCGAACGCCAAGATCTTTCGTGGTATCCTTGGATAAAGGAGAGTGTTCAGATCTGTAATGAATGGAGTTCTTCAACCTGCGTGAATACACTCAATTACTACATTAAGCAACTCAAACATGATGAACTTTTCGCAGTATTAGATGTATTAAGGGTAATAAATTTCATTCTTTTAGAGAATCTCCGTTAGTTGTTGGTGAATGACAAAATATATCACCCCAATTTTTCGCTGAAGTCTCTCTCTATTTATCGTTCCGCGATATACGCTAATTGCAAAGAACTACTTCGCAGATTACGCATATAGTACAAAGAGTCCTTAAAGGCACACCCCGTCCTAATTTGAAACTCTTCGTATTATCGATTCTCTCATTTATTTTTCTACGAAAAAGCATTCCGAGCGGAGATTCGAATTATCTCGGGGTTTACCTTTAAACTTTATGAAAAAGTGGCAAATATTACTTATTCTCTTATACATAATACGTTCTAATTTGCATGGATCGACATACAGTAGCGGTCAAAAGTATTCGCCCAACTGTTAACTGAGATGAGCAATCGGACTCATGTTTTGGCAGAATATAGTACTAGTGAGCATCATATCCTACTCCCATTCTTAGGATTCGTCGTCGTATTATTATGTAGCGATCCTGGAACCCCTCTGTACTTACTCAGCTATAATTATTTTCTCAGCTGGATTTTTCTCAGACTTGTTCTTAATGCTGTATGAACAACATTTACTGAGGAGTAGAATCGATTATGGTATCCATTCAAGCTAATTCATTCCTATGAGAAAATCGAAATTTTCGACACCCTTGAATATGGGAAAAATTTCATAACTTTGTGTTCAGTGAAGCTGTAAGCTCCAAGCGTGGCAGAGGTAAGTCCATGAGTGATACAAAACCTGACCGAATATGATCCCGATCGGTTGAATTTTGAGAAATAAAAAAAAAGAAAATTTATTTTTCTTGTTTTTCGATATATGTACAGGAAGTACCTGCTCATATCAATTTCCATTCTGTTTAAAGGGAGCGTAACCTCACTCAATGTTCTCTTCATTGCGCACACTATTTCTCTGTTCTCTGACAACGAGATAGCGTACACCTTTGAAGAGACCGTGGACTCTTCTATATATAGTAGACGACAGTTTACTATTGTTCACGAAATTTCGATATCTTCGAAAGAAGATATATCGTCTACTATATATAGAAGACATCTGACTGTTAAGAGAGAAGGCCGTTAAGACTCGACCACCCCCGGACGCGTGCGCTAGCAATGAGAACTGGGAATCCATACTTGGGTGTTAGGAGTGTCATCGGTCCTTATTACACAAAACAGCTGAAATTTCCTGTTTGTGCCCTCAGGCTATTAGAAAAATTAATTCATAAAAAAACGTTTAAAAATCATAATTTTTCAAATTGTTGAGATGAAGTCTAAATACCATTTGCGATGCGTCATGGTCTGAAAATTTCAAAATTTCTCAAGTTTGAAATGTTTTCTTTTATTTGGCTTAATGTGAAGTACTAATGATGTGAATAATATTCAGCCAATGCTCTATGGCTGATCTATCCGTTCAACCATTTTTTTCCGAACATTTTCATTCTGATTGCGTGCGAAAAATCAGAATTTTGTTTGAATCAGTATCCAACTTGCTTTCTGTAACATTCTGTCATAGTACTTTGCAATGTAGATAATCAATATGTAAATCGTTAATTTTCGAATTAAAAAAAAAATTCAATTTGAGTGCCTACCTTTTCGGCAAATTTCTGAAATATTGCAGTTTGTCGACTCGAATGCTGCTCCAATGAACAAAATGGCAATGACAATGTGAAGTTTAATGACGAGTAAACGTAGTAGAACTGAAATCCCGACATTCGGGTCGCTTTTGAAAAATCGATTTCGATGACCCCGTGGCAGGGCTGGGAATTTCTGTTTCTGAATTTTCTGTTTTTTTTTCTGTTTTCTGGTCATTTTGTAGAGCAGAAAATTTTCTGACCAGAAACAGAAAATATATATTTAAAACAGAAAATTTTCAGATATATTATTTTTTGAAATATTCTTAAAGATAAAGAAAAACTCATTTGATGTTGCATTTATGATTTTTTTTTCAAATACCGTACACAGAGAGAGTAAATTGGCCAAACATGGCAGTCAAACGGGAGTCGAAAACCAGATATTTGCCACATTCAGGCAAGTATTTGAGAGAATATAGGAAAATGGTTCGCAAACTATCCCTACTCGACCAGATTTATTCAATGTGTATATACGGCAGAATATTTGGTGATCGGATTTTGGATGTATCTCGGTGTTGGATCTAGTCAAATGAAGCCTGTATTGTCTCGATTCTATAGAGTTGAAATTTGGTGTTTTTCGCTCTTGCCTAGATAAAAAAGCATGTTGGCAGGTTGATTTAACAACCAAAATTGGTTTAGCAACCAAACTAATAAAAAACTTTAAGAAAAGAAGGCAAATCAATGATTTTATGAAATTTTCTGTTTTTTTCCTGAATTTTCTTTTCTTTTCCTGCTTTTTGAAAACTAAAATTGTGTTTTCTGATTTCAGAAAAAAAATTTTCTGTCCCTGTCATTGCCAAAAAATATTGAAAGGGGAGATCAGCCATTGAGCAATGGCTGAATATTATTCACATCATTAGTACTTCACAATAAGCCACATAAATGAACACATTTCCAACTTGAGAAATTTAGAAATTTTCAGACCATGACCAAATTGTCATGAAAATCGAAATTTTCAAATTGATCCAAGTGATGGTCTTCTTGTGTCATTTTACTCGTCTCACCTTTAAACTTTGAGTAGACCACAATTCCGCACCAATCGATTGGAAAATGCAGCATTTGTTCGGGACAACCATCGATGACGGAAATTCGAGCGGAAAATTCGCCAAAATGGTCTAACGTGGAGAACCCAGTTTTAAGTGAAATCAATGCAGAATTGCTTAGGCTACAATACCTGGTCGGAAATGTTTGTCAGCGGCTACAACAAGGGATGATTTGTCCGAAAATACCAAAATTTAGATTTTTTTCAAAAAAAGTGGTTTAGGAATCAACGGACATTCGATGCTAATAGTGAATTAGCAAGGTCTGTGCACCTTAGACGCATCGCAAATGGTATTTAGACTTCATCTCAACAATTTGAGAAATTATGATTTTTAAAAGTTTTTTTTTTAAATTAATTTTTCTAATAGCCTGAGGGCACAAACAGGAAATTTCAGCTGTTATGTGTAATAAGGGCCGATGACACTCCTAACACCCAAGTATGGACTCCCAGTTCTCATTGCTAGCGCACGCGTCCGGGGGGTCGGATATGATCGAGTCTTAGGGAACATACCTCTTAAGAGACCGGCTCGGTAAGACTCGAGCATGGTCCGGACATTCGCGAGGAATTTCGATCTGGCCCTCAATACTTTCATCATAGACACATACCGGGGGGAGACCGATGAAAGTTATAGTGAAAATGCCCTGCGGCTCAAACCCGGCTCACATATGCCGCATAAAATAAAAAATTGAAAAATTCATAACTTTTCAATCGCGATAGCTAGGACTATTATTTCTTTTTATTGGTAAATAACATGCCATGCACTCTTACAAACACAGCCGAACAGTAATATCATATCATTCTGGATAAGTTTTTTCGTATCTGATTTTAAGATTTTTCCTCTTCTATCCTCATTGAAGAGAGACGGCAAGCACTGACATAGTGCATATTGTAGCCCTGACAATTATGTACATGAAGGTCACATTCCCGTAAAAATCCATGTTTTCTGAAACGTCGAGAATTGCAGCTGAATGTGAGATATGTGTAATTTGCAAAAATCGAAAATTAAATTTCTTGTAAATCTCCAGAGTAAGAGGTAGCTTTATTATGTCATTATACTCGTAGTAATGCGAGTGCACAGGAAAAATATACAAGTAATCTCGGACTACATTTTTTAAAAATTTAGAAAAATCATTATTTTATTTTTATTTTTTCAACCCCCACATTCAGTCGACCGTCAAGGCAAGTTGATTCATAGGGCGGATGGTGACTGTTGCATGTGCGTTTGCAGAAACGATTGCAACGTGAAGAATCGTGGTTTCGCAGATCTCGAATTTATTTTTTTAATTAACAAACTTGAATATTTATATGTTTCTTTAATATAAATCGGTTGGAAGGTAGCGTACTGCATCCAAAGCTGTACCATTTTTATCAGTAGGAGTATACGGTATTGAACAACCGTAATCGCCAGGAATCGCGAACTGATTTTTTTTCAGTCGATCCATGATTTTCAACCATGACCCGGGGTTCATGGTTGAGAATGGCTGAGGTCGAATAATTCATGATGATCCCAGAGCAAATACTATGTGGCATTATATCAACAGTGGTCCAACTTTTATTTTTATGGATACCATAACTCGAATTACCGTAATCTAGCTACCGTATCCTATAATAATGTGGTGAAATTCTCGTAAAATTCAGATGTTTGCATAACTATTACGGTAATTCGAGTTATGGTATTCATGAAAATAAAAGTTGGCCCACTGTTGATATAATGCCAAATAGTATTTGATCTCGGAGCATCATGAATTTTTCGACCTCAGCCATTCTCAACCATGACCCGGGGTCATGGTTGAGAATCATGGGTCGACTGAAAAAAAAGTTAGTTCGTGATTCCTGGCGAATACGGTTGTTCAATACCGTATACTCCTACTGATAAAAATGGTACAGCCTTGGATGCAGTACGCTACCTTCCAACCGATTTATATTAAAGAAACATATAAATATTCAAGTTTGTTAATTAAAAAAATAAATTCGAGATCTGCGAAACCACGATTCTTCACGTTGCAGTCGTTTCTGCAAACGCACATGCAACAGCCACCATCCGCCCTATGAATCAACTTGCCTTGACGGTCGACTGAATGTGGGGTTTGAAAAAATAAAAATAAAATAATGATTTTTTTAAATTTAGCCTGAGCCTCTAATAGCCTCTAATAGCTTAGCCTCTAATAGCCTGAGGGCACAAACAGGAAATTTCAGCTGTTATGTGTAATAAGGGCCGATGACACTCCTAACACCCAAGTATGGACTCCCAGTTCTCATTGCTAGCGCACGCGTCCGGGGGGTCGGATATGATCGAGTCTTAGGGAACATACCTCTTAAACAGAATGGAAATTGATAGGAGCAGTTACTTCCTGAATCTCCAAATATGGGTAAAATAAAATTTCGCAATTTCTCAAAATTAAACCGACCGGGCTCATACTCGGCCAGGTTTTGTATCACTCATGTGCTGTGAATTCTGCCAAGTGTGGACCCTGTAACTACAAAGTTATGGCATTTTGGCCCAAATTCAGGGGGGCGGAAATTTCGCAGAGGAATAAATTTGGTCGAATGGATAGCGGATTCCACTCCTCAGTAAATATTGTTCACACACTGTCAACAAGAAGTCTCTGAAAAATCCCGCTGAGGAAATAATCACTGCAGAGCAAGTACAGAGGGGATCCAGGATCGCTACACAATAATACGACGACGAATCATAATAACGGGAGTACGATATGATGCACACTAGTCTTATATTACCCAGCCAAAACATGAGCCCGATTGCTCATCTGAGTCAAAAGTTACGACACTGCAAAATTTTTGGGCGAATACTTTCGGCTGCTACTGTAGAATAAATAAATAAATAAATATATATATATATATATATATATATATATATATATATATATATATATATATATATATATATATATATATATATATATATATATATATATAACAAATATATATATTTCGGCATTTTTCCTTAACTGACGAAAGAATACCGCCCCTGATAGGAAAAAGCACAAAATATTGGGTGAGAAAAAAACGGGCAATCAATTTTTTTAGTTTTTAGATATTGTGAAATTATGATGAGCTCTTTTCTTAAAGTTGATCAACTAACGCGCATACTGTGGGGTTCAATGGTCAATACTTTATCACAGAGACGGAAGCTTATATATGTAGGATAAAACACGCGTGTGGATCTGGGGAAGGATATTATTTAGGATATGATTATGGAAGGATACTCGTATTCGCCATACTTTTTGTGGCCATCAAACACCCCCTCTCCCAGATCAATCGATAACACGTGAAAAATATTACAGTTTTATGAATATAATGATCCATCGGAAGTGAATGCCTGCGTCGAAGCATGTCTGAATGTAACGAGGCAAGTTCGTCATGATACTATCATTCCCGCCGCCATGAGAGTCATCGAAATGTTGCATCAGTAAGTTCAATATTCAGTTTAAGATATCGGCTCAGTGAGATTCCATGAAGTGCCGGACATCCTCACCGATTTGGCCCAAAAATTTTTTATGGACCCCCATCACAAAATGGGTATTCATTTGGGCTGGTTCCTTGAAACTCAGATGTGGCGGGATACTCGATTTTCACCGAAAAAAAATGTGTCGATTAATTATAAGTATAAATAGACAACAAAAACAATACGATATATCGTACATCGAAAAATCCTTGGATCATGAATCGCCAGAAGCACTCTGAGCCACTCTGGTGATTCAACGGCGATTATGGCCGAATGAGCCATTTTGGTGCTTATTCTTTCTTTTCATTGTTTTTATTTTCCTCTAATCTAGTTAGTCCGCGAGAATCATGCTAAAATATTGCGTTTTTATAAAATAATGCTGATTCGTAAATGAATAAATCGTTCCGATGGTCTCAAATTCCGATGTAGTGTATCGGAATATTTCCCGGTTTCGCCTTCGGTTTTGTGTTTCCCTCGAATCATGTTTCAGGTTAAGTTTGTGAAAACGCAATATTTTGGCATGATTCTCGCGGACTAACTAGATTAGAGGAAAAGAAAAACAATGAAAAGAAAGAATAAGCACCAAAATGCCTCATTCTGCCAGAATCGCCGTTGAATCACCAGAGTGGCTCAGAGTGCTTCTGGCGATTCATGATCCAAGGATTTTTCGATGTACGATACGATGGTCCGGAGATCCGATCGCGAACTGCTATTTACCTCCTCAAAACATTCTAAAATTAATTAAAATTTAAAACGAAAAAGTGCAGTCCAATGTTTGCCTCATCTAATAGAGTAGAAAATTCCGCGTCGAATAAGGGAAAAAATCAAAAATCAAAGGACCCCGCTTCTGAGATAAATGGACCTGTAGTTGACCCGACAATATTTTTGCTTTCAAACCCCTCATGTTTGTACTCTTATTGAAGAGCTCGTCGAGTAGAACAACTTTCATGTTGAACGGTTTGTCTGAAACTCATTTACAAGAGAAATACATGAATTAAGATTTATTGGATCCAAATTATTTCGATCGCGTGGATCTTGAGAACAAACGACTTTCATACAATACGACCAACATCAAAAATGACGTGCGAGTACCTTAAGACGAGTACTTTAAACTGAGTATAAACATGGCAAGGATCCGACAATATTTTTTCAAGACCATTTTCGAGTCTTTATTTTTCAGCATAGGGGACTAAAATTTTTTTTCGTGAAACAACAAACTAAGTATGGATTTTTGAATTCTACAATATAGGTGAAAGCATTTTGTGCACAAAAATATTTTACTATTGTTTTACTCAAACTTGTCTGAAAAACCGTGTGAATGTGAAAAAGTAAACTCATGTATTTCTCTTGTACATGAGTTTCAGACAAAACGTTCAACATGAAAGTTGTTCTACTCGACCAGCTTTTCAATATGAGTACGAACATGATGGGGTATGAAAGCAAAAATATTTTCGGGTAAACTTCAGGTCCATTTATCTCAAAAGAGGGGTCCTTCAATTTTTGATTTTATCCCTTATTCGACGCGGAATTTTTTTGCTCTATAAGATGAGGCAAAAATTGGACTACACTTTTTTGTTTTAAAATTTTAATTAATTTTAGAATGTTCTCTGGACCATCGTATAGCCAGTTTTTGTTGTCTATTTATACTTATAATTAATCGACACTAACATTAATCCTAGGTCGCTCCATTTTTTTGGTGAAAATCGAGTTTTCAAAATTCGAAAACCCGCCACATCTGTGTTTCAAGGACCCAGCCCAAATGAATACCCATTCCGACTGCCAATTTCTGTTTTAAAAATGAAGTAAATCTTGAATTGCTTGTTATCTCTCTTTTCATCTACTTTAGTCATCGGAAAGTCGCAGTCGGGAGTGCAAATTTGAATTCCCGCATATTATTCGCGCCCGCGAATTCAAATAACGACTTCCTATTTTCGGTTTGAAAGGGTACATTTTATCACTCGGAAACTCGCTTTTTTCGGTTTTGCACTATATTTCAACGCGCCATAAATGACGTTAAATGATGAAACATCACCTGAACTTATTTTGCTCTATTCGCTTAGTTGAAAATTATCATTTTAATTTAAAAAATAATTATTAAAGGTTAAGAACAGAAAACAAAAAGGAGAGCCCCCCCCCTCCAGTGTAGAAAGTGCGATGTATGCCAATCAATTCCCAATACTGTATGAATATTTCCCCGAAGGCGGACTTCCGCTGGTTATCAGCATCACGGCGCGATTTTAATTTTTGAATTAAAAAAAAATATTATTTACAGGGTGTCCAAAAAGTACTGTTACAAGAATAATTACATATAAAAAGAAAAAAAACCTTCCTCAAAAAAACATAGCCAATTAAAACAGGGCATAGTATTTACCACTGGTCATAGCAACTTAACAATGAATGATCACTTGATCTGGCCTCCATTGGCCTCGATGACGCTTCTGAAACCCCCCCCCCCTCCGCTCTCCTCTCGCAATCATTTCGCGTAGTATTGTGCGAACGGAAGTCACAATCGAGAGGCGGGCGAGATGTAGCCTTCTACATCTCGCCCTCTCGATTGTCTCTCCGCTGCCTCTCTCTAACCCGGATGACCTTCGCCGCGCGCTATATGATATATAAAAGAGATCGGCATAGTTTCTGAACCATGCAAAACAAGAAAGTCTCTTCTACAAATAAAACAAGTGATTTTTATACGCTCAATATTAGTGTTTTTTATTTGCATAAAAATCGGTGGTAATATTTAATGATCTACAGGGTGCGCCAAAATTACCCGAACTGGTGTCACCATATGATTCCCATGCCCCCAATGCATATGCGCAACCCCTATTGTAGCATCATGACGAGTGATCATTGGCCACTCCGTATGCAAGGTTTCAAGTCAGTTAGTCAAGTCTTCTAGTAATGAGGAAGTCATGTCGACCGCGACCCATCATTCTGAGGTGTACAAGAACAGAGTGACATCCTTCATCAGCTCGGCTTTCACGAGTCTGCTTTTTTCGATACCGGTATCAGATACCAAGATCTTAGTACTAAAGAGGAACGTCCGGGCAGAGGTAGACCAATCTCATTTCCCACCGCTATGAACCGAGATCCAATCCGAAAGATGGTGTTTCAAAACCACAAGTTGATGATCTGGAGACTTGATATCTCGAAAACTTCCATTCCTCGTCTCCTCAAGTCTCAGCTGACTCTTCTCCCTTAAAAGTACCGTAAACTGTTAGAACCGAATGAGCGACAGATCAAGCTCCGCTGAGAACGGAGCCATTGACTGTTAATGCGTTGTGCTAGGTCCGCGCACATCAGCACGATGTTCAGTGAAGAGAATATCTTACCTTCAAAGGCAACCTGAATATCAAGAACAACGGAATCATTGCCTCTGATCTTAAAGAATCCTACAAGACGGCTGGGGTCATGGTTCATACCAGTTATCCACAATACCCCAAGGTTTAAGCAGCTGTTTGCACAACTGGAAAATCCACTCTTGTTTGCGTCTAGATCAATAAGGCATATTATACCAAGCACACCCTCGAAGAGGCGCTTCTTCTCCGATACCATACCCACTTCGGTCAGGACCACTAGACCTTTCGGTAAGATTCTGTAGTCAATCACATGACAAAGTTGACCCAGTCGTGTTTTTTCACCCGTGCACTCGGCTAAACCTATCACACTGAATGGCTTCCGAACTCCCCCGATCTCAACATCCTCGACTGCAGTGTTTGGAGGTGTGGTAGGCCAAGATGTCCTCTATCAAGCACCAGACGCTCGACTCCCTCAAGGCTCCCCTTCTCAAGGAATGGGACAAACTCTATGACATTTACCCGCGGGAATAGGCAATCGCATATGAGAAGAGACTCAAAGCCGGTGTCAGAGGTAAAGGAGGCCATACCGAAATTCGCTAATATGTTTTTGTTGCCTATATTGTTGACAAACTTTGCTATGAACCATATCGCTTAAATCACAATATAAAGGGGAGAATCATATGGTGACACCAGTTCGGGTAATTTTGGCGCACCCTGTATGATTGCAGGAGCAAACAGCTCAGTCTGCTGCAGAGTATTAAACCGTTCTACTTATTCTTTGAGCGCTGTCTGAACATTGCTGATGGCCGAGGAATAATACGTATGCTTGAAGAGGTATTTTATCAATTAATGAAAATAATAATAATAATACTTCAGAGCAGCTCACTGCTAACAACCAATCTTCGGGAACATTGCTCATTTGACATCGGTCGATTCTGTTCCATTCTCTTAAACCACGCAATAGAGCATAAGCATTTCACAAGGTAAATCACTTTATTTTTTCCGCAGAGTCTTCCTTGCTTACGCGTAATTCCCGAACGCCCCTACCCATGTGTCCCCCCTAAAATGCACTAATTATGCTTCCTTACTACAGCCAACATTATAGAATTACAAAAGTTTTGCACACACCACGCAAATGCCGAATATAGTAAACTTCTCCACCGTTGAGAAAAACGCACTCCAAAATTTTCGCCAAATTTCGGGAGGTTTTTCTGAACGTTTTTTTAAATGCATATAATTATATTTTAGCTGAAAGACGAATGAAATGACGATAAATTTCCATAAAATTCAATAAACTAAGCGAAAATGGAATGTCGCGCGAAGAAATGGGCGGAGTCAGAGTATTGCGCGCCAAAGAATTTGTATTGTTCGGACAGTTTTAATTCTATAATACTTGCCTTCATTCTCACACAGAGAAAAGAGGTGTTAACCACAGCACATAAGACCTGTGAAGTATATTTAAAACTTTTTTGAGAGTGTTAAGAGAGATGGCCGTTATCACTCGACCCCCCCTGGACACGTTGCGCTAGCAATGAGAACTGGGGGTCCATACTTGATTGTTAGGAGTGTCACCGGCCCTTATTACACAAAACAGTGTAAAGTTCCTGTTTGTGCCCTCAGGCTATAAGAAAAATTAATTTAAGTGCGAAAACGTTTAAAAATCATAATAATAATGATTGTTTGGAATTTTTAGGAAGGGATGTAAAGATCAAAATACGAATTGTTTATATTACGGATCTCCTGTAAAAGTGCATGAAAATTAGAAATCATGAAATGTTTTCATTTATGCGGCTTATTGTGATGTGAATAATGTTCAGCCAATGCTCAATGGCTGATCTCTCCTTTCAACCATTTTTTTGAAAATTTTCATTCTGATTGCGTGTCAAAAATCAGAATTGTGTTTGAATCAGTTTCAAACTTGCTTTCTGTAACATTCTGTCATAGTACTTTACAATGTATATAATCAATATGAAAATCGTTTATTTTCGAAAATTCATAAAATTCAATTTGAGCGCCTACTTTCACGGCAAATTTCTAAAATATTGCAGTTTTTCGACTCGAATGCTGCGACAATGAGCAAATGACAATGACAATGTGAAGTTTCATGATGAGTAAAACATAGTAGAACTGGAATCCCGGCATTCGGCTCTCTTTTGAAAAATTGATCTCCATGGCAAAAAAATAGGATAGATCAGCCATTGAGCATTGGCTGAATATTATTCACATCATTAGTACTTCACAATAAGCCGCATAAATGAAAACATTTCAAACTTGTGAAATTTTGAAATTTTCGGACCATGGTCATGAAAATCGAAATTTTCAAATTGATCCAAGTGATGGGCTTCTTGTGTCATTTTACTCGTCTCACCTCTAAACTTTGAGCAGACCACAATATCGCACCAATCGTTTAGAAAGTACAGCATTTGTTCGGGAAAAACATCGATAACGGAAGTTCGAGCGAAAAAATCAACAACTGGTTCTAGCGTAGAGAACCCAGTTTTAAGTGAAATCGATGCAGAATTGCTTAGGCTACAATTCCTGGTCGGAAAACTCTGCAGTAATCTACAACAATCGATGATTTGTCCGAAAAAACCAAAATTAAAAAGTGGTTTAGGAATCAACGGACATTCGATGCTAATAGTGAATTAGCAAGGTCTGTGCACCCTAGACGCATCGCAAATGATATTTAGACTCTATCTCAACAGTTTGAGAAATTATGATTTTTTAACGTTTCCGCACTTAAATTAATTTTTCTTATAGCCTGAGGGCGCAAACAGGAAATTTCTACTGTTTTGTGTAATAAGGGCCGATGACACTCCTAACACCCGAGTATGGTCCCCCAGTTCTCATTGATAGCGCAACGTGTCCGGGGGTGGTCGAATATGATCGAGTCTTACGGAACATGCCTCTTAAAAAGTGTTAAATATAACACTTTACATGTCTTATGTGCTGTGGATAACACCGGAAGAACGAGGAGCACAAAGTTACTTTTCAAGTAAAAGATTATAATCGTGATTTTGTTCAGCTTGTATCACATACTTTTCGAAGTTGGACACATCCTCAGAAAGAACCCCAAATGCTTATCGTACCTCACTGATGAAAGACTTATGATCTTGATAATCAATGAAGCATTTGGGCACGATGATAATTATGAATTCTTCGATACGATCTGCAATATACTGAGTAATATTTATTTATTTATTTAATTATTTCATTAGTTAAAATATAACTAATGAAAGAGAAAACCAATATGGAAGTAACGGAGTACCGTTTCTTGACAAGATTTCGGTCGGTAAGAGCACACAGAGGAAAAACTATTATCCATGGAGCATAAGATGGGTGAAGTGTTACATTTAACACTTTTTCCACAAAAATTGTTAAATGTAACACTTCACAAGTCTTATGCTCCGTGGATTAACAATAAACTTCTCTCTGTATGTGGCAGCTTAAATTGAAAAATTGATATGAATATGAAAGCCAAATTGAGATATTATGTTGCGTCTCCTTTGTTACTCTTGCCTTTTTATTCTTGCGAGAAAAAGTCTCTTCTTTAAAGAACCTCGAATATTTTCGCGAAAAAACTGTGAAAACGGTGAAAAACTTTCCTGTTTTTTGGCCAGAAGTAATTTGCATAAGCTCCCCTGCTCCCCTGCCAGGGGGAGGCTTACCCTCCCATTTTAGGGAGAGCAGTCCAATGGAGGCCGGAGAAAAAGGACGACGGCTTTTATAGATATTTGTAATTAAATTAAATTTGATTAGAATTTAAACGAGAGATTACGAAAATAGAGGGAGCAATTCTTCATTCTGGCTTTGCGTTCCGCAAGGACAGGTTCGGTTTATTACAATTTACACCACATTCAATGCAAATCTTCCCCGGGCCAAAAAAAACAGGAAAGTGCCAAAACGGGAAGGTAGCAAAAGTTATTCTACATATCGTATACCATTTCTTTTATTGTACGCTATTTGGAATATCCACATTTGTGCGTTATTAACGAAAAAAAACGCATTTTCCTGTTTTATATATGATAATTAGATGTTCCACGAGTGAAGTTCATTAAGCTATGTTCGCAAAAATATATTCAATGGATAAGATGGCAATTTGCTTGTTTAATCCTGAATGCGCAAATATGTTTTTGCTTTAAAGATGGACTCCCGCGAATATTTTTGTGAACAAACTATAAAGACAGAAAGGTAGCAAAAGTTATTCTACATACAGTACACCACTTAATTAACGCTAAATTCTGCTTATTGATTGCTAGAAACATGAATGAATCATTCTTGCAATCGCAGGCAAAGGCGCGCTTTTTGAAAATAGGAAAGTTCGGCAATAGGATTCGAACCCATGGCCATGCGCTATCTAGACAGAAGTGCGCTAAGGGATTGACGAGCAGCGACTCACTTTTCTTGCATATCCCTTTACTCTGGCATAAGCGCGATTCAAGAGATTTGAATGAGCATTCGCGGGTCTCCACCTTTAAAGATGGAGGAACTCTTGATCTTTCATCGAAAACTTTTCATATAAATAATTTCTTATGTGTCTATAGGGTGTTACATTTTGAAACGTGCGTTTTGAAAATGTAACACCACATTGCAATTAGAATTAGGCAAGGATTCGATTCCCGAAATAACAATTATTAGGAAACGTCGCCAAACCACACCAAACGCAACCCCTGAAGCGCTCTGCAAACAGGGAGAAATTTCCAAGTACGAGTGTACCTCAATCGTGGAGCCTCCAATTCATTTAATTTATAACACATTTATCAAGAGTTCGCAAAGACGAGGGCTCTGATGTGCATGGAATTCCAATTTTCGCACTTAGCTTCGCTTAGAAAGTTGCATCCAACAGTCTTCCGAAAGAGGTCGCTCCATCTTGTGGGGGGGGGGGGGTCTCCCTTTTATTCTCCTTCATCGAGGAAACCATTCGATCACTGATCGGCTCCACTTCGGGCACTCATCATTAGCGAGTTTCTGCACCCAGAACCACATCCCCTTCAGCGCCGTACGAACGAAATCCTGAACAAGAGTCAAATACATAAATTACAATACATAAAATACATAAATAGGAAAAATATTTTTCGTCAATACCGCATCTATTTCTATATTCTCACAATCAGAGCGTACCGCAAGAGAGATGTGATAGACTTGCATGAACATTCGCTGATCTTCACCTTTCAACGAAATTTTTTTTGTTGTATTCAAATTCCTGTGTATTCCTTGTAGATTTATCGGCTGAGTCGTCTTTCCAATTTGTTCGGAACGGGGGCCTTCAACTTCTCTACAGAGAGGTACAAGATGAATCTATCACCGACCCATCGTATGAGGACGTGAGTAGTTTATTATTATAGTTACGTACGTGATAAAATTATTCTTCTTTTAATTTTAATTCATTTTTCTAATTATCATGATTTTTTTCGCACAAATTTTCAGATTCTATTGACGATATTCAAAGTTATGATGATGCCAGAGAACCGTCAAGCTCTTTTCAATATCATGGGTGCCGATTTCTTTCTGTAAGCCGACCTAAGAAAGATTTAAGAAAATGAAAAGTATTTTCAAAAAGTCATCTCAATACATAAAATTACGTCATTATCATGATCTCTTTTTCCTTCTCATTTTTCTCTATTTTTTCAACACATAAGATTCTTTAGGATGCTGAACGTAAAATATCCGATCAATAATCGTGAAAATCAATATCTCACCGGGGGCATTCTATCCTTTTTGATTGCATCACCGCTGTATTCGGATGGAGTGCAAATCAACAATAAGTTTGTTGACACAAATTTGGTGAGTTTTCATTAATCTTTGATCTTTGATCCCTGATATTTCTAGTGCATATTATTGTGATAAATTTCAGATAAAATGGGTTGAAGACTGGCCTAATGAAGAAGTTATTATGACCGGAAACATCACCGCCAGAATCTTCCGGTATTTTCATATGTCAAAGAATTTTGTTCAAGCAATATTGTTTGGAATTTTTAGGAAGGGATGTAAAGACCAAAATACGAATTGTTTATATTACGGATCACCTGTAAAAGTGCATGAAAATTAGAACCTTTAAGTCGATTTTATTGATAATTGTTAGGGAATGGTTTCTTTGATGGTTGAAATTACGGTTAGTGACCTACATAGCGATAATCAGTATGGTCAACTTAGTAAGAATCAACTTTCAAAAGCTGCAGTTGATCGATTTTTTGAACGAAATCCGTCACATATCTGAAAGACAGCAAAAGTAGATTTTTGGACTTGATTTCCATTGAAACAGCAATTCTTTTGCTGGAATTACCAGACATAGAATGTTGTCGGGGGAATCGAACTCGTGTTCACAAAGTGAAAAAAATCAAAAATGCCACTTTTTCGATGGGTTTCTTTAAAAAAATCGATCAACTGCAGCTTTAGACACGACGTTGATTCTTACTAAGTCGACCATGCTGATTATCCCTATGTAGGTCACTAACCGTAATTTCAACCATCACAGAAACCATTCCCTAGTGAATGCGAAAACAATATTTTTAAATTTAAATTTTGTTTTTTTCGAAATTTGCATACCTATGTAATAATAACTCAATTGAGGATATGGTCGGAAATGTTGATTAACATTTAAAGGGAGCGTAACCTCACTCTCTTCATTGCGCACACTATTTCTCTGTTCTCTAACAACGAGAGAGCATTGCGCGTCGAAGAGACCATTGAGGGAGGTTACGCTCCCTTTAAGTGCATGAAAACTGTTTTTTAACATACAAAACGCGATGTTTCTCGGAAATCTCTCACAAAGGATAAGAGTTTCGATTCGATTTTATTGCAGATTCGGATTCACCGTCCACAAATTGGGGTATACTGATATATCTTTTAACCCAGCTTTGTCCTCCCAATAGCGCTACTGTATATCGTCCAGGACAGTGCAATTTTCTCGCAAATCACATTTTTGGCTGTACATCGGCTCAAACTTATGCTAGTGTACATATTTAAACCCTGTATCTCGACCAACCTGATAAAATTGACTCAGCGGTTCGAATTCTCTCAATTCTCTACAGCAATCATTTTTGAGTTATGAATCGAAAACTGGTCTTATTAACGATTTTTCTGACTTGATACAATTTAAAAACACCAGCTTTCTCGTTATACTTTTAAGTATTATCATGTGTGAAATCATTCCAAGAATTCCAAAAGGTTCCAGTTCACCCGAAGCCCATGGGATGGGCATTGGATGGGAACGAGATGCGATCTAAATACTCCACAGTTGGTCATTGGTCTCTTCGAGGGATCTCTTCAACTATTATCAATAAATGATAAATAAACACAAAGAAAATGAAATTCAAGAACAAAATCTTCCGCGAAAGAATCGAAAAATCGTTAATAAAATCAGTTTTCGATTCATATCTCAAAAATCGTTGTTGCTGAGAATTCGAACCACTAAGACAATTTTGTCAGGTTGGTCGAGTTACAGGGTTTAGATATGCAAATAAGTACATTAGCATAAGTTTGAGCTGATTTACGATCACAAATGTGATTTGAGAGAAAATTGGACTATGTCCTGGTCGATATACAGTAGCACTATTTGGAGGACAAAGCTGGGTTAAAAGATATATCAGGATACCCCAATTTGTGGACGGTGAATCCGAATCTGCAATAAATTTCTTATCCTTTGTGGAAAATTTTCGAGAAACATCACATTTTTTATGCTAAAAAAGTTTTCATTCAATAACACATGTAAAACAACATTTCCCCGCATATCCTTAATTGAGTTATTTGTAGGCGAGGTCATTAGCAACCGATCTGAAAAAAAATTAACATGGTTGCTTTAGTAATGATTAATTACTAATATATTGCAGTACATTCATTCCATTCTTTGATCTCCTACTTAACACTAACTATCCCGGAGTTCAAATGTTCGCCCTCTACTCATTAACAATGGCTTCTCTTTCCATTTTCAATGCTTGTGAATACTTAAAGTTAGTTCTCTTCTTATTATTCTACTGTCTCGTGCAGTCATCCCCATAACTTTTAAAGGCAAACCCCGTCCTAATCTGAAATTCACCGCTCTGGAAATGCTCCTTCGTAAACAAAGAAATCGAGAGAGCATTGTCAGAACTGGTATTTCAAAAAAGCAGTCTATTTAAAATATGTCACTGGCTAGAAGTTTACTGCAAAAGTTTTCTACAAGTGAAAGAATGTATTACATTATTTTAGACCACTTTCAGTAAACTTACGTCTAACTAGAAGTAGAATTGCAAGTCTACTTTTAGTGGGAATGATTAATAGACTACTAGATAGTTCTACCACACTGAGAGCAAACTTACCTGGCAAATCGTTACCCCGATACACTTTCCTGACAAACGATTACCCCAAATGGTGAATTCAGCCGTTGAATAATTCATCATTTGGGGTAATCGTTTGCCAGGAAAGTGTATCGGGGTAACGATTTGCCAGGTAACTTTGCTCTCACTGCAGTGGAGTGTCTAATTAGTTTATTGTGCGCTTTAATCTTTTGTCTTTTGCAGTACTTTATATTCGGAAGGAGTCGAAGAAGTGATGGAGCGCTTCGAGGCTCTCGAATCGAACAGATTACTGAAGAATGAGAAAATGAAAGAATTGTATTTTGGTCTTTCTCAAATACTTAAAGAGAAGAAGGAGAATTGATCGACAAATTTACAAATCAATATCCCAATAAGTAATAATTATCTCCTATCTCTAGTTTTTTTAAATTATGCCAAGATCCAACCAAAATCATAATAAGGAACCATAAAATAACACCCAAATTCAAACCCCACTCCGCTATGAGTGATCGAGAACCATCGACCCCCCTCACGTCTTCCCATTTCTTGTTATGTGTAATATGACTTAATAAAGAATACTAACATTAAAGAAGTTGGCACCTGGGTAGAAAAGAGAGAGAGAGAGAGATTCTCTCACAAGGGGATGCTCGCAACGTTGCCCAATCGAGCTGAGCCAATCGAGAAAATCGATATCGAAATTCGGTTAGTTGATTCGGAAATTCGTGTGGCTTCCTACACAAACATTCATAATGGGTTCCTGAACTCATCTATCAACTATCCAAATAACTGCAGGTGTGGTTTGGTAGATAAGGTAGATAAGATGCGAATTTTCGAATCAACTAGTCGAATTTCAATATCGATTTTATCGATAATGTACATATGTTTATTTTTATAATAAATAATTTAATTGTCACAAGCTACCGATTTCATAAATATCAATAACAGAATGCAGAAAAAATTCGGAGACTTTGCCAGAGTTTTGAGTTTTAAAGATTTTTCCTCATTTATTTTCTTTCACGTTATGTATTTCAAAATGTTCTAACCTCCACAGACACGATTGTGAAATCGTTGTCTCCAGAATATCTTCGATTTTTTTCATTTCCTTCGATTTTTCTAGAGCACAATGTTAAAAAAATCATATCACATAGAGTTGCCTGACTACGGAAATCCTTTAAAAAGGAATAAAACATTAAAAAAAATATATTTTAAAGTTCTTGTCTGGTATTATCTGATATGTCTGATAATGCATTCATCAATTAACTTCATTGCGTAATCATTATCAATCAATCGTAACATTTTGTGGTTTATTTCTTTGTTTTCTATATTTTTTCTTGGAATTTGCCAAGATTTCAATAAGATTTCAACTATTTGTCTTAAAAAAATTCATTAATTAACTTCATTGCGTCATCAATCGTAAACCATATGATATAACATTTGAGATCACCGTTAACTACAACACAAAAAACACACATAAATTACTACTAGACACAAACAAAAGGGGGCGGGCCGAGAAAAAAAGGAAGGACAGTGAATATCGATTGATTATCGATCGATGACTCATCAATCGATAATCGATCTCTCATCGCAAGAACAATCTGCTACCGGTAAGAGAAACATTGATATGCACAAAGACACACATACATACATACAAATCACAGAAAAAAAGAAACAGAACACAATGTTCTATAGGCTGTGAAAGCAAAAACGACCGCTCAACATAGAAACTCTCTCAAATGCAATCGTCTTTCGCTTGTCTCGCTATGGAAACAAAATGGCTTGAACCAGAATACTGTGAGTAATAGACCAGAGTTAGGGATGATCAACTAATGGATGCGTACAGTGGGCCTACTAGTTATTATTATTGTTTAATTATTATTATTATTTGGTTAAAAAACCAAAAACCACTTTTCTTTGGTTAAAAAAAACCAAGGCCAGGACATCGACGCAGTCCAAATGAAGACCTGGTTCTTCGCAGTGAGAGAAGTTAGCCAAAGCAGAGTTAGGGAGGTCTGGAGCAGGAAACTGGTACTCCATGACCCTCCATCCATCGCATCGTCATTCGGTCTTCTCTTCGCCCCAAGGCAACTTAACCAATTTCCCATGTTTTCTCCGCCCCACAGCACAGAAACCTACTCGACATCTACACTTCAAATGTCGGATGTTCTTGATCTCCTGATTGGGTGATGAATAATGTCTACCAAGATGATAAGTGGGTATCGCACGATAACCCCAATATAATGATGAAATTGCTGCCCGCTTGGAAGGGTGCTAAAATTGTCGCTAAATGCTATAGGAAAGGAAGGAAAAGTCGCCCTCATTCTTCTTCTGCTCTCTTCGTGTGGTTTAGTACTAACTGTACCCTGATGGCATTCTGAAGGTGTGTAAAGATCGAAAAGGAACATTTCAGAAAGTTCCAGAAGCTCTCGAAAGTTCTAGAGGGTTCTAGAACTAACGCGAACTACGAAGAAAGTAAAGCGCATATACATCTTAATCCAAACTTGAACGTTTTAAACCAATTTTGGTTGAAAAAAGGCGAATTTGGTACTCACACAGAAAATTTACTTAAATTTATAATTTCTTGCTTTTCATTTTCTTATTATAAGAAATTGCTGCGAAAATCCTCTTGAAAAGTAAGAAGTTTAATATCTGATGTTGTGTTCTAAACAGTCAATTTATTAGAACAAAATATCCCGTAAGAGAATTGTTTTGTGAATACGGTAGGAGTAGGTAGTGGGAAAGGAGAGAGAGAAAAGATCGAGGGATTGAGAGAACCAGGTCACCCGATATTTCCCTCTGGCAATGATATGCTGGGTGAGAAACTAATATGAAGCAAGCCTTCTCTGTAAGGTGTGCGAGCTTTATCTTGCAAAAGTAGAGTGATAGACATTAGGACCATCGCCCACTACATTCTTTTTGATTTATTGTAGTTTTTTCCTATCCAACACTACCCATTTGTAATTTTTTTACTTTCATTCTCTCTCCAATTCTTGACTGAGCTTCATTTCTAACTTACCAATGTCTTTCATATTTTACTATCGAAAGTCCTTAAAAAATTAAAATATCAAGTAGCACTGAACTTGAAAATTTAAAAATTTCAATGCATTTTGTAAATCTAATTACTCAAAAATTATGCACAATTTAACGCTGTTAAAATAATATGAAAAATGTTTAAAAAAATAGCCTTGTCTCACATTTGTCATTTCGATAACTATTTGCATGGGCTGAATTGGCCTTCAGTTATCACTTGCCTAGCAGTGATCTCCCACAAGACCACGTGTGTCATGAATATCGGAATTTACGTTTGCCTTTACATACATGGATATCATTCTTAATTATGAATCACTTCATACATAGAAAAAAGCATCAATACGCCACCTCCCCAACTGTGAACATTAAGTCGATCTTCATATCAATGGTATCAAACTTCCTGTAGTTAAAGAGTTCACTGATCTCGGTATATCGTACGATAATCGACTATCTTTCTCATCTCATATCCAATCTATTATAGCCAGAGCAAATTCCAGATGTGCTTATATTTATCGCATTTTTCACACTTCTAATTTCAAACTTTATTCACCTCTTTTCATCACTTATGTAAGACCTATTCTTGAATACGCGTCTGAACTGTGGCCACCCCATGAAGATCATGAAGCTCATTGAAAACGTACAAAGGACTTACACTCGTCGCGTTTTCTATAAATGCAAGCTACCGTATGCTTCATATCCTGATAGATTATCATTACTCAAACTAGAGCCTCTTGAATTGCGCCGCAAACTATCTGATCTTTGTTTTACCTATAAAGCTACACATGGACTTATTGATCTTGACAATCGATCTTGACAACTCTTTCCTTGCTCAGTTTTTGCGAGACTCGAGCGAATTAATAATAATAATAATAATTTATGCATTACAAGGATAAATTATAATAACGAATAATTGATATCGTAAGAATTACATAAAATACGATGCCACAACTTAGGTAGCAAAGAAATAACAATTAATTATTACATTTCGAGTAACGACAAATTTATACATTTCCGGAAAGATTTGACTGAGGGGCAGATAATAGAATTATTACTAAGTTTATTCCAATTACTAACAACACGATTTGATATGAAGTTCGAGAAGCGAGTAGATTTAGCATTGTGTTTACGATATTGGAATGCATGTCTGCGCGAAGATCTAGTATTTATAGAGGGAATAAAGAAAGAAGGATTGTCAAGATCAATAAGTCCATGTGTAGCTTTATAGGTAAAACAAAGATCAGATAGTTTGCGGCGCAATTCAAGAGGCTCTAGTTTGAGTAATGATAATCTATCAGGATATGAAGCATACGGTAGCTTGCATTTATAGAAAACGCGACGAGTGTAAGTCCTTTGTACGTTTTCAATGAGCTTCATGATCTTCATGGGGTGGCCACAGTTCAGACGCGTATTCAAGAATAGGTCTTACATAAGTGATGAAAAGAGGTGAATAAAGTTTGAAATTAGAAGTGTGAAAAATGCGATAAATATAAGCACATCTGGAATTTGCTCTGGCTATAATAGATTGGATATGAGATGAGAAAGATAGTCGATTATCGTACGATATACCGAGATCAGTGAACTCTTTAACTACAGGAAGTTTGATACCATTGATATGAAGATCGACTTAATGTTCACAGTTGGGGAGGTGGCGTATTGATGCTTTTTTCTATGTATGAAGTGATTCATAATTAAGAATGATATCCATGTATGTAAAGGCAAACGTAAATTCCGATATTCATGACACACGTGGTCTTGTGGGAGATCACTGCTAGGCAAGTGATAACTGAAGGCCAATTCAGCCCATGCAAATAGTTATCGAAATGACAAATGTGAGACAAGGCTATTTTTTTAAACATTTTTCATATTATTTTAACAGCGTTAAATTGTGCATAATTTTTGAGTAATTAGATTTACAAAATGCATTGAAATTTTTAAATTTTCAAGTTCAGTGCTACTTGATATTTTAATTTTTTAAGGACTTTCGATAGTAAAATATGAAAGACATTGGTAAGTTAGAAATGAAGCTCAGTCAAGAATTGGAGAGAGAATGAAAGTAAAAAAATTACAAATGGGTAGTGTTGGATAGGAAAAAACTACAATAAATCAAAAAGAATGTAGTGGGCGATGGTCCTAATGTCTATCACTCTACTTTTGCAAGATAAAGCTCGCACACCTTACAGAGAAGGCTATTGAACCGCCGTGGGACTGTCCTCCCCACACTCCGAATTCACAAGACGAGTCAGAGGCTCGTCGCTCCCACACTTCCTCAAGAGGTAGTGCCTCAAAAAAATGCCATAGGGCACATTATCAGCTAACCTATACATCTATTAATTTTAATAATTTAATTTTGCGATAAATTCTTTGGAAAGTGATAAACGTAACGTATACTTATCACTTTATATGATGTGATAAAAATATTTATACCATACGACTGAAGGCAAGTAGGTATTGGCTGTAGTAAGTAAGCATAATTTGTGAATTTAAGGGGAAAACACATGAGTAGGTGTGTTCGGGGGGGGGGGGGGGGGGGGGGGGGGGGGGGGGGGGGGGGGGGGGGGGGGGGGGAATTGCGCGCAAAAAGGAAGACTCTGCGGGATGAAAAAATAAAGTGACTTACCTGAAGAAATCTTCATGCTCTATTGTATTATTTAAGAGAATGGAACAGAATCGACCGATGCCAAATGAGCAGAGTTCCCGATGATTGGTTGTTAGCACTGAGTTCATCTGAAGTTTATTGTTAATTATTTGGACATTTTAATTATCATTAATTGCCTCTTCCATTATACTAAATATTCCTCGGCCTTCCGCAACGTTCAGACAGCGCTCAAAGCATAAGTTCAACGGTTTAATACTCTCCACCGGGCTGAGCTGCTTGTGCCTGCAATCAAAGATAATTAAATATTATTTATCATAAATTTTTTTATGCAAATACAAAAGTACCAAAAATATTATCTCAACTATTTTAGCAGCGTGCTCAAAACACTCTGCTATCAAGCGTTTAAAATTTTAAAATTTAAACATTTTTTTTCAGGGTTGATTTAACGTTAACGGATTTAAAGGAATTAACGGATTTAACAGTATCTGTCCGTTAAAGTTATTTTCAACTGAATCTGTTAAATTGTTTACGTTAAAGGTGGTGTCTCACGTATATTTTCGTGAACAAACTGTGAAGACAGAAAGGTAGCAAAAGTTATTCTACGTACAGTACACTATTTATTTTGTGCTGATTCAGCTTATTGATCGCAATAAACATCAACAAACCATCAGGCCCGGTTCAGGGAAGGGCGCGCTTTTTGAAAATTGAGGAAATTCGGCAATAGGTTTCGAACTTGCGTCAAACGGATAACGAGTCCGAACGTTTACCACTGCAAAAGACATTTGGCATCGGTCGATTCTGTTCCATTCTCTTAAATAATACAATAGAGCATGAAGATTTCTTCAGGTAAGTCACTTTATTTTTCATCCCGCAGAGTCTTCCTTTTTGCGCGCAATTCCCCCCCCCCCCCCGAACACACCTACTCATGTGTTTTCCCCTTAAATTCACAAATTATGCTTACTTACTACAGCCAATACCTACTTGCCTTCAGTCGTATGGTATAAATATTTTTATCACATCATATAAAGTGATAAGTATACGTTACGTTTATCACTTTCCAAAGAATTTATCGCAAAATTAAATTATTAAAATTAATAGATGTATAGGTTAGCTGATAATGTGCCCTATGGCATTTTTTTGAGGCACTACCTCTTGAGGAAGTGTGGGAGCGACGAGCCTCTGACTCGTCTTGTGAATTCGGAGTGTGGGGAGGACAGTCCCACGGCGGTTCAATATAGTAACTAAGATTTATGTCGAGGAAAAATGCCTATTGCAAAATGAAAAATGATGGCATTATCTAATTTCTCCTACCACGAAAGTTCAAAATTACATACGGTATGTTGGTCCCACAACGCAACGCAAAGTCGCGTTGCGGTTGCAATCACTACGAGCCCGCCAGACCAGAGCTATGATCAAGTTTCACGTGATAGGAGAACATGATACCATGGCTTAGTAGCTACTCTGGTATTTTCAAACTAGTAGTTTACTTATATTTCCCACTAGCCGTAGACTTGCAAGTCTACGGCTAGTTAAACGTAAGTTTACTAGAAGTGGTGTATAATACAGTAATGCATTTCGTCAAATGTTCTTTCACTAGTAGTAAACTAGCAGTAAACTACTAGTCTGTGACGTAACATAAGTAAACTACTAGTTTGGAATAACCAGAGTAGAGCTTTTGTGCGGCGATCCCAACCTCGTAGGTTCGACTCCCGATGCGAATCAACTTTGCTGATTTTTCTTAGTGCGGGAGGTTTCGAGCCAGGTTTAATATAGAGATTTCCGTCCAATGAACCGCCGTGAGTTCAGCCATATTCTGTATGGGGGGGGGCATGCGTTGTCATGCTAAAAGTAGATCTTAGGTTTGGAGGGCAAATGCGGAGCTATAGCGCGGCTAACAACAAGGGAATGTATAGAGCGGCACATGGATATGGACGGTATCGCGCTGCAAAAAGAAAAACGAGGAGAACAAACTTAAATTTCAAGTAAAAGAGTATAATCGTGATTTTGTTCAGCTTGCGTATGATCCTGTACGAAGCTGATCACATCGTCAGAAAGAACCACAAAGCCTTATCGTACCTAACTGATGAAAGACTTATGATCATGATAATCAATGAAGCAAGGGAGGACAATGATAATTCTGATTTATTGAAAACGATCTGCAATATACTGAGTAATTTTCCGATATTTTTTATTTATTTCATTATTTCTTTATTTCTTTATCCATTACTTAAAATATATCAACTGAAAGAGAAACGTACGTGGCAAGACAGAAGTGATAGACTTGCATGAACATTTGCTGGTCTTCACCTTGAAACGAAATTATCTTTTAAAAAATGTTGTATTAAAATTCCTGTGTGTTCCTTGTAGATTTATCGGCTGAGTCGTCTTTCCAATTTGTTCGGAACGGAGGCCTTCAACTTCTGCACAGAGAGGTACAACATGAATCTATCACCGACCCATCGAATGAAGACGTGAGTAATTTATTATTATAGTTATTATTATAGTACTAATTATTCTTCTTTCAATTTTTTCCTTTTTGCAATTTTCATGAATTTTTTCTATTTCCGCACGAATATTCAGATTCTATTGACGATATTCAAAGTTATGATGATGCCAGAGAACCGTCAAGCTGTTTTCAACATCATGGGTGCCGATTTCTTTGTGTAAGCCGAGCTAAGAAAGATTTAAGAGAATGAAAACGTATTTTCAAAAAGTCCTCTCAATACATAAAATTACGACATTATCATGATCTCTTTTTCCTTCTCATTTTTCTCTATTTTGTCAAACACATAGAAAAGATAAATATATATAGTATTATATTTTTCTTTAGGATGCTGTACGTAAAATATCTGATCAATAATCGTAATAATCAATATCTCACCGGAGGCATTCTATCCTTTTTGATTGCATCATCGCTATATTCGGATGGATTGCAACCCAACTATGAGTTTGAAGACAAAAATTTGGTGAGTTTTTATTAATCTTTGATCTTTGATATTTCTATTATAATGATAAATTAGTATTATGATAAATTTCAGAGAAAATGGGTTGAAGAGTGGCCTATTGAACAAATTATCATGACCGAATACACTAGCAGCAGATTCTTCAGGTATTTTAATGGGTCAAAGACTTTGGTCAAGCAATAATAATTGTTCGGAATTTTTAGGAAGAGTTGAACAGATCAAAATATGAATTGTTTATATATTTATGACTGTATTTGCGATCTATTTATGTACAAATTTTACATGTGTACGGTCCTACACGATCGTCTTCCGTAAATGCGACACGCGCTCTATTTAAAGGAAGCGTTACCTCTCTCAATGGTCTCTTCATTGTGCGCACTATTTCTCTGTTCTCTAACAACGAGAATGCATTGCTCGTCGAAGAGACCATTGACAGAGGTTACGCTCCCTTTAAAATTCTGACAATGTGATATCGCACCAGTTATGGAAAAAAACTATCCAGAGTTAACCAGTAATTTTTGTTTCTCTGGTGATTGTAATCGGATAATTCGACGATCGTGATAATTAAAGAAGGGGACCCATGAGTTGGCATGACTGACTCCCGCCACGATAAGCATGCTGGCTATTGTTTATATTATATGGTAATTGGCGTAAGGGATAATGAGAAAATGAGAGAGAAAGTATGCAAATTCGATGAGCACTCTCTACATGCCTTGAAAGTTGTACTTTCAATGCTCATAGTGAGCTTTAAACATATCGGGAATCAATATCAGATATGTCTTTCGATTCGTGTAATGAATCTCTATCATACTATCCGAACAGTCTTATTACGAAAAAACTCGTGGGTCTCCATCTTTAACATTTTTTGCTTATTCAGTTTTTAGAACAAAAAAAGCGGCCCCTGTAGTTGTCATGATTAATTAACAATCTATTGCAGGACATTCATTCCATTCTTTGATCTCCTATTTCACACTCGCTATCCCGGAGTTCAAATGTTCGCCCTCTACTCAATAGCAATCGCTCCTTTGTTCCTGTCTGGCGACCTTTACTACGCAGAGTTAGTTCTCTTCTTATTGTTCTACTGTATCCTGCAGTCATCCCCATAATCTTTAAAGGCAAACCCAGTCCAAATCTGAAATTATCCGCTCTAGAAACACTCCCTCGTATACAAAGAATTCGAGAGATCATTGCCAGAACTGGTATTTCAAAACTAGCAATTCAATTATTTATCCTATCAGCAAATTAAATGCAGAGAGGGTCAAAACAGAGGGAATATTCTTATCCGCAAGATTTATACTTTCGTCTCTGAGAAGAGAATTCATCTCCATTGAAAACTTGGCGTTGCTCGTCCAATAGGACAATACGGATATACCGCTCCTGACTTTCCAAAGTCTACTAGAAGGGGACTCAACTGTTGATCCTCTTCTCTTGATGGAATAGGCGAGTGTAGTCGAGAGTGGTGAGATAATAGTCCAACTGAATTCTCTCAAAGACGAAAGGATACATCTTGTGGATAAGAAGATTCCCCCTTTTTTGGCCCTCTCTGCATTTAATGTGCCGATAGACAAAACTAGCAGTCTATTTAAAATACGTCATAGACTAGAAGTTTACTGCAAGTTTTCTACAAGTGAAAGAATGTATTACACTATTATGCACCACTCGCAGTAAACTTGCGTCGATCTAGAAATAGAATTGCAAGTCTACTTCTAGCGGGAATGATTAACAGACTACTAGATAGTTTTGAAATACCAGTGGAGTTTTGAATTAGCTTGTTGTGCGCTTTAATCTTTTGTCTTTTGCAGTGTTTTAATTGCGGAAGGAGTCGAAGAAGTGTTAGAACGCTTCGGGGCGCTCGAATCGAACAGATTACTGAAGAATGAGCTCATGGAATACTTGTATTCAGGTCTTTCTGAATTGATTAAGGAGAGGAAAGTCAAATTAACAAACCAATATCAGTAATAATTACCCCCTATCTCCAGTTTTTCACATTATGCTAAGGTCCAACCAAAATCATAATAAGGAACCCGAAAATAACCTGCCTATACGGCGCATTGCCCAAACATTGAGCACCCTGCGCCAACATGTATCAAATTGTATATCGCTGCTTACAATTGTTGTTGTATTGTATTTCTTCATTTAATAATCTTTTTATCAACATTGTTTTCGAGGACGCAATAAATCGGGTCATAAAGTGTTCGATGAAGTGTTGTTTTCGTTTCTATTTTCGATGGTCTCGGACCAGTTTTGTGCTAAAATTAGCGATGAAAACTGTTTCGACACCTTTAAAGGGTGATAGGGGGAAGATCACCGAACCACTGACGTAGTCTTTGTGCGTCTTTTGATCTTTGAAGAACACTCAAATCGCTTATCTTATCATTTTTGTACCATGAACAACAATCTTAAGAGATTGATATGTGATTAGTGGTTATTGATTTCTCATTATTGATTATTGATTATTGATCTTGACAGCGTAACCGTTTGTCAACAGTCCCTCCAACGCTCACTCACATCGTGTAAGTATCTAACTATTTATATACTACTTACTATTTATATACTATTTATATACAAACTACTTATAAGAGAATCAGCTGGAGGCGTCACGAAAATGCACACTACCTTATTGTTAATGCTTATTCCAAAATTTGATTTTTAAATTTTTTATCTTTAAAGGTAATGCGCATGCTAAGTAATTTTTACAGTTTAATAAAGAATAATTTTCAATTTTTGGTGATAAAATCAAATTATTGTTGCATTATGATAAAATGAATTTTCAAAGCTACCCGAAAGTGATTGATCGTTCTACGTGAATTTTTGATTCGAAAGATTTTGGAGCGCGAGATTTCTTCTGATCTTTTTGTTATTTCACGGAACCGTGATCGCACTTTGTTATCTCACTTATAGTTAACACCTATCGACTATCTATTCAGTATGTGGTAATTCGATGAACGCGATCTTTCTCATGACAGTCTTTGATGTGTAGACTTTACATACCCAAAGATAGTTTCTCCGCATTGGTAATACTCTCTGGTAGACAAAGAAAGCGAGTTAGTGTGGCCAGAGCGGAGAGTTTCAACTTAGCTTGGGGTCTCGCTTTAATGCACTTATATTTCTATTCATACTTATCGTACACCACAGGGGTCTTCATCAAGCACAAAATGTTAGTGTGCTTAAAAGTTAAATATGCAGATGAAGTTGTAAACTATTTACGATGCCAAGTCATAATACTCCATTTGACAGGGAACGTAGCCGAATTGAAAAGTTCAAAGATCAATCACGGTCTATCCATTTACTATTTATTGATAAAATAAATAGTAAAGGGATAGACCGTCGAAGTTGCGCACCTTAAGTACCTTACACATCACAATACATGCAACAATGGAAAGGTGAAGAGTGCGGAGGATTAATGAACCTTGGTTGTTGAACTATGAAACAGACAATGGGAAAATGTATCCCGTGTAGATAAATGAAAAAAATTAAGAAAGATAAATAAATAACACAAATAAATAAATATGATCGTTGTTGAATGATATCCGATAAATAATTTGAAACTTTCCCCTCTGGACACACTCTCTCGCTTTAATTGTCTACGAGAGATTTTCAGTTTTGAATTACCAGACTATGTAGGCAGTATACACAAGTATTGCTCGTCAGCGTGATGTATCAGTGAAAATATAGACGAGGAAGTTGTGTGTAGTTGTGCCTTTTCGATTTCACCTTGTTAACTTATCAAGTTCAAAACACTAGAAAATACATTGAAAAGAGGCGAGAAAGCGTCCAGCAGAGGATTATTAGTCTACGGATTAGTGAAGAATAGATTTCATCCACATAAATAGGCAAGTTTGGTAGTGATACAACAAAGGAAACGAAAGAGAATACGGGAAGACCCGCAACGATTTGGAGAGAGATTACATTCTCAAAGCATCTCATTTCCTGCATGCGGCTCGTCATAATCGCGAGAAATGGAGAAACCTCTCATGGCAGCCCAGCTGAGATATCACGGAACTTCTTCGGTTTCTGGCATAGCTAGGGGGGGGGGCGACCGCTCCATACGATCGAAAAGATCGAAATATGGAGAAGGGGGGGGGGGTGGCCAGAAACCGAAGACGTTCCTCACCACATCGCATATCCATGTCGTTTCTCCGCTTCCCTGGCTTCTCATTATTTGCGTTTCGTTTCGTCAATAAAGTTGTAAGTGCGATTGTTTGACCGATTTTGAAAGACCGATTGTGATTTCTCAGAAAAAGTAGAGGAAGTTGTGTATAGCTGTGTCTTTTCGAGTTGATCTTGTTAACTTATTCCACTCATCCAATCTTGAAGAAGGGAAAAAAGTGGAAAAAGTGGAGTGGAAAAAGATATGGAACAATAAGAAAAATCGGCAAAGTTAAATTACACTGAGCGGGAACCGAACCTACGAGGCTCGGATCACTACGCAACAGTCTTGCCACTAAGCCATGCCGTTACATTTCTGTTCTCGTGAATCGTGATGATAGCTCTAGTGACGCGCACGTACTTGTGTGAATGACAAAGTAGGGAAATGTTCCCTAGTATACTAGGGAATATATCCTTTGTTCATACTTCCCTTATACATAAGGGAAATCGATGAAAGTAGGGAAATAAATCCCTTAGGGATATCCAGATATCCCTAAGGGAATTTTCTGTGAGTGTCTCTTCGTTGCGCACACTATTTCTCTGTTCTCTAACAACGAGAGAGCGTAGACTGTTGAAGAGACCGTTGACAAAGGTTTTAGTCCCTTTAAAAAGCTTTTATTGCGTCCACTATCTATGAAATAATCTATCACCAATGATACTTTACTTCTGCACCGCATAAAGTATTTTATACTAATCTATAAATCAATACATTCATTTCGTTTTTTTTCTCTCATCACACGCGTTTCATTATATGGTCATAAATACGTATAAATTTGGGGTGTAATAGAATAAAAATCGAGAAAATTTAAGAATATCTCGATTTTGATTTCAAGAAATTCGAGAACATAACACCACATAACCTTTCTCCTTTGTCATCTCTTTGATAACAGTATGAATCACTTTGAATTCTAACCATGGAATATAATTTTTGTTTGTCGATTTGTCTTATCACACAGCTAAAAGAGGTGTACCCCATGGCACATGAGATCTGTCAAGTGTTATATTTAACACTTTTTGAGCTATTTTAACACCTAAAAAGTGTTAAATATAACACTTCACAGGTCTTATATGCTTATATGGTCTTATATGTGTGTAATACCCTTTTCTCTGTGTGTATCAATCAATAGTCAAATCATTCTTTTACCCATTTCTTTATTATCTTTTATTCTCCTCCTTTCCTTACTAACATTCATTTCAATCGAGAATTGAAGAAAAAAAAGTAATTGTAATTGAAACCTTTAACCTTAACCTTTGTAATTGTCCCCTCCTTCTTTCTCTTATTTCTTAATTCCGTAATATGAATCCATATCCAATATATTTAACAAGATAAATACCTGAAATATGGAAAAAAAAAGCCCTTGTCTCTTGTATTTTTATGTAATTGCAATAATCAACTTCCCTGCCAACTTCCACTCAATTAACTGATACACATTCATAGTCTCACAAGTCTCTATTCTCAGCCCTTAAATTGTTTGAATCTCTTTAGTTTGATTTTAGCAATGCCTTTTCGCAAAGACTCTCTCGATCACAAACTTTTACATCACAAATTATATTGTCTTGGACTTTCTAAACGCATTATTTCCATTCTTGAGTCTTATCTGTATAATCGTTCTTGATAGAGAGAGGGAGAGAAGGAGAGAGGGAGAGGGGGAGAGAGGGAGAGAGGGAGATAGGGGAGAGGGAGAGAGAGAGAGAGAGAGAAGGAGAGTTAGAGAGGGAGAGAGGGGGGTGAGTATATTCTTATTTTCTTTCCTTTTGAACCCAACGTTTTTTGTCATGTTGTTCTTATTTCTATAATTAGCGTTTAAAAAAATAATATTTTCAGTTGAATTATGGAGTTTAAGAAACGTGACGAATATTCTATCGATAGAGAAGGATACTTCCGCCAAATCTCTCCCAGTATGAGAGAATTCGTAATGGGGTGTTAAAATCTTGGAAAAGAAAATTGAAAACTGAAAAGAAGTGTTAATTTTGTGATTGTAAAAGTAGTTGGAAAAGTAGCATTCACAACGTAATTGACAAACTTTTTCACTAAACACCCTTTACATGAGTGTTGGATTACTCGTTTTCCATCGACTTTTCCAAGATTTCAAAACCATATATGAGATAATTCGTAAGAGGTTTATTGAAATGAATATTTCAGATGAATTTGTTCATAGTTCTGATTATTCCAATCCTAAACTCATTACATGGATGAAAGGGTTTGTTGTTCTTTTCCGCGATTTGAAAATCATACTGCAATTAAATTGTTTTCACGAATATTTCAATGGTCAAATATTTAATTTCGAAATATACCCCCACTCTTCATCCTCCCTCCTCTTTCTATCGCTCTCTCGCTCTCTCACTCTTCCCCTCTCTCTCTTTAATCGAATTAAAATAATTTTATAAATAATTAAATGTAAAAATTTTGGATTTAGAAATAATCGTACAGAGCGGGAATTTGATCATGACTCTCCATTCGGAGTTGTAGGAAATGCGTTCTTCTTCGAAAAGGTTAATTTTGAGATAAAAAAGTACAATAAAATCAATGTTCAGGATAACATAATAAAGAAAGCTGAACTATTAAATGAGGAAATCGTAATCACAGAACTTCTAACGGTAAAATCAAATAATTTCATAAGTAGAAACTGAAATTGTTAATTTAATATTTTTTTACAGATTGAAAATGGAATAAAAGTTCATTTTGAATGTGATAGTCTCCATTATTTCATTAAAAGAGATAATAATCCAAATGTTTTATTTGCTATTCCGGTAAATGAAGATTATCGATCTAAAAATGGAATTAAATTTAACACTTCGATTGCTGAACTAAAGAAATATTATCGAATTCATGTTCATGAGTAAGTAAGATTTTAACAATATATTCCTTATTAACAAATTACTGTGAATTTCCAGTAACTTCTTATTCGGTGTAATTGATAATGAAAATTCTTCCTCCATTCGTCGATATCAATTAGATTCAGATGAATATTCGGAGAAAAAAGAACTACCAGAAGTGGTATGGCTTAAAGGGACTGAAACCTTTGTCAAAGGTCTCTTCAACGCTCTACGCTCTTGTTGTTAGAGAACAGAGAAATAGTGTGCGCGATGAAGAGGCCATTGAGAGAGGTTACTCTCCCTTTCATTATTCAATAATTTTAAATAGATTAGAATGATTTCAGATTAGGAATCGATTGGTGAAATTCAGTAATTGGATCTTTTATTTAAGCCCTGATGGCAATTTAATATCAATGAATATGCATAATCTATCATATGAAATTATAAAGACAAAGTAAGTGAAAAGAATTCGAATTATGTGAAGTTAAAGGAAATTGTTCAAGTTTGGAACCATACTCGAATATTGTTGGAATTGATGAGAATGGAGTGGTAAATGTACAGTCATACTGTAACGAATCACCAGTTCATCTACTCACTGCTCAACTGCCAGAGAAGCATATTGTAAGTTCAATCTCTCTCACTCACTCTCGCCTCTTTTTCATTTCTTTTTCTTTTCTTTTCGCGATTTATTAACGTTACATAATTAAAACACCTAGATAATAGGCATATAAATTGAATGTATTTTCAGATTTCAAAATGGGATGAGAAGAAATAATTGTACTCAGAAAATGCTTTACTAACCCTTCAAAAGAAATCAAATCGATAACCGACCTCGGACAATTTTATTTCCTATGTATGCTCCATTCTATAATTATACACATTCAAGAATAAAAAAAAATATATTGTCCGTATAAAATGTACTTCCATCAGAAAATGACAAACTGTATGTAAATACCGACACAACGCACGCTTGCCCTCTCTCGCCTGACTATGCAAAAAAGGAAATAGAATGATAATTAAATTTCCCAAATCGTTTGTTCATATAAAAACTAAGAGAATTTGCATCGCATCC
Organism: Parapristionchus giblindavisi; assembly: GCA_943737045.1. NCBI lineage: Eukaryota > Metazoa > Nematoda > Chromadorea > Rhabditida > Diplogasteridae > Parapristionchus > Parapristionchus giblindavisi. Next base: position 163,085 of record CALSFV010000367.1, on the reverse strand, counting down.
ATTTCTATTAGGTGAATTCATAAGTAACGCTCGATTTTTTGTCCCAACTTCAGTCGCCTCGTTCTTGCTCTATTGTTATTGCCAGCATCCATGCTGTTTACACTAGATAGGATGTCCCTCGAATATCCTGCGGTTGTTTGCGATTCAGTTCCCGCGTGTCCTCCAGGCGAGAAAATAGCACAATTTCGCCCCCGACGGAATTCACATTCGCAACGTTATTTTATTCCTCTTCCTCTCGGGCTTGAAACGCCCTGGCTTCCAACATCACCTAGCAGAGGTGTACCCCCCCCCCACTTGTGCCTCACGTAACGGCGATGAGAAAGTGGGTTGTTAAATTCGAGAAACAGAACTTTTTAATCGAAGATGAAGACCAACTCGATCGCTCTGTGGTTGTGGTTCTCGATCGATTGCTCCAAGAGGTAGAGACTGATCCGTATCCCGATACCGGTGATATTGCAAAGGCACTTGGGGTCACCCAGAGCACTGTGGTACATGGCCTTCACACTCCCGGAAATAAGTGAAAATAAGAAGATGTCTACCCCACGTCCTAGCCGACTACGACAAGGATCGCCGACTGGACATGGTAAAGACTTTACTAACTCTACGTCGCCGGCTTGTTTGGCAGGTCAACGTCATAGCCGGTGATGAAAGGTGGGTGCACTACGATTAAGAAGAGCCAAGGAGACTGTGGTTCGGTGAGCACGAATAGCCAGCATATGCCCCCAAACCCGATTTTCACCGCCAAAAAGTCATGTTGTGGATCCGGTATTCGGTACGGGGAGTCGAGTTCTGGGAACTCCTCCTCGAGGGTACCACTATCATGACACATGTCTACACTCTCCAGCTGTGGAAGCTAAGGCTCAACCTCGAACAATCACGCGGGAAGGACACTCGGAACTAATTTCAACATGACAACCCTCGACCTCATGCCTAAAGAACGACCCATGCTGAGCTAACGGGATATAACTGAACTGTACTCCCCCATCCTATGTACTCACCCGACCCTGCCGACTATGGTTGTCACCTCTTCGCGGCGCTCCATCTCTTCCTCAAAGGGCAAAGCTTCAAATACCGAACCACTATCCATACCGTACTCGACACCTATTTCCTGAATTAGCCCAAGTCCTTTTATCACGAATGGATCCATAAACTGCCGGGTAGAAGGCATAAGTTGACCGATGGGAATGGAAAATATTTCTAGAATTCTCCATGCTTTGTTAAATTTTTGTGACAATTTTTTTGGAATGCGAAAAACGAGCGTTACTTTTGAATTCACCTAATACAATGACTATTATTGATTTTTTCGGATCATTTCCATTATGATAGAGAAATGTGAATTACACAAAATTTGTGTGCAGTGTACCGGTGAAAAGAAAATATTTTTTTTATAATTTATTTTTTATTTTTTTTTATTTATATTAATTATTTAATTAATTTACGGCTTTGTGACGAACTTACAATGAGAGAATCTCTCTCCCCCTCTTCTCTACCCAGGTGCCAACTTCTCTAATGTTATCAGGCAAAGCTTTGTGGTGTCTAGACGTAGCGGCCGAAACACCATGAAGCACATTACAACTTATAGTTTATATTGTAATAGTTAATGTAACACGTGCATGCATTTCATTCCTGTACATTGTTTTTACGTATTAAATTAATTATTCTTTATTTAATCATATTAGTCATAACAAGAAATGGGACGACGTGAGGGGACTGACATTGTTTTATTAATTTGTTGATCCATTCTCCTTCCTCTCCTTAACATATTCAGAAAGACTACAATACGCTTCTTCCATGTTCGGATTCTTCAGTAATCTGTTCGATTCGAGAGCCGCGAAGCGTTCCAACACTTCTTCGACTCCTTCCGCAATTAAAATACTGCAAAAGAGAAAAGATTAAAGCGTACAACAAGCTAATTCGAAATTACACTGGTATTTCAAGACTATCTAGTAGTCTATTAATCATTCCCGCTAGAAGTAGACTTGCAATTCTACTCCTAGTTAGGCGTAAGTTTACTGCAAGCTGTGCACAATAATATAATACATTCTTTCACTTATGGACAACTTGCAGTAAACTTCTAGTCAATGACGCATTTTTTAGATTTAAATATAGATTGCTAGTTTTGAAATACCATTGTCTTTGCTCTGACAATGCTCTCTCAATTTCTTTGGTTACGATTGAGTGTCCAGAGTGGAGAATTTCAGATTAGGACGGGGTTTGCCTTTAAATCATGTGGGAATGACTACATGATATAGTAGAATAATAATTAGAAGAGAACTAACTCAAGGTAATCACGATTGTAGAACCTTGTAATAGAAGCGGTTATTAATGAGTAGAGGGCGAACATTTGAACTCCGGGATATTTAGTGTTAAATAGGAGATCAAAGAATGGAATGAATGTACTGAAGATTCTGGTGAAGTTGGTCTCGATCATAATAAATTCTTCAATACACCAGTCGTCAACCAATTTTCTCTGAAATTTGTCGTAATAATATGCATTAGAAATATCGAAGACCAAAGACCAAAGATTAATGAAAACTCACCACGATTTTGTCAACGAACTCATAGTTGGGTTTCAATCCATCCGAATATAGCGGTGATGCAATCGAAAAGGATAGAATGCCCACGGTGTAATATTGATTAGTACGATTATTGATCGGATATTTTGCGTCCAGTAACCTAAGAAAAATATAATACTGTATATATATATCTTTTCTATGTATTTGAAAAAAATAGAGAAAAAATGAGAAGGACAAAAAGATCATGATAATGTAGTAATTTTATGTATTGAGATGACTTTTGAAAATACGTTTTCATTTTCGTAAATTTTCGTTAGCTCGGCTTACATAAAGAGATCGGCACCCATGATGTTGAAAAGAGCTTGACGGTTCTCTGACATCATCATAACTTTGAATATCGTCAATAGAATCTGAAAATTCGTGCGAAAATAGAAAAAATCATGAAAATTACAAGAAGAAAAAAAAATGAAAGAAGAATAATTTAGTCCCGTACGTAACTATAATAGTAATGCGTTGTTAAAATCTTGGAAAAGTTGATGGAAAAGCGAAAAGTAATGTTAATTTTGTGATTGTAAAAGTAGCTTGAAAAGTAGTAATCCAATACTCTTGTAAAGGGATTTTTGTTATAAAAGTTTGTCAAATACGAAGGGGTGCTGCTTTCCCAACTACTTTTACAATCAGAAAATTAACACTACTTTTCACTTTTCCATCTACTTTTCCAAGATTCTATCATCACATAAACTACTCACCTCTTCAACCGATGGATTGGTGATAGATTCATTTCGTAAAACGCTGTGCAGAAGTTCAAGGCCTCCGTTCCGAACAAATTGGAAAGACGACTCAGCCGATAAATCTACAAGGAACACACAGGAATTTTAATACAACATTTTTTAAAGATAATTTAGTTTCAAGGTGAAGACCAGCGAATGTTCATGCAAGTCTATCACATTTCTCTTGCCAAGCGATACTCTCTGAGAGTATCGAAATAGATGCGGTATTGACGAAAAATGAATTACTTTATTCTATAATATAATAATATGAGAAGGCACGTCTGTCTGTCTGTCTGTCCGTCACACTTCACTCTTTTCATTCACTTTCTTTTGCATTTTTCTCTGCAGTGCGGTCCTATTCGCTCATTTAGCATTTCATCTTCGTCTGACTCGGTGGTGCGGTCAGTAATTGAGCGCGCTCTGGTGTTCATTTTTGTAAAACAATAATCAATAACTATATTTCTTTTAATTTCTATGGCGTTCAGGTTAACGGAAAAGTCAATGATCATGGCTATTAATTTTTTTTATTTCCTTGTTCAATTCATTAGATGGAATGTGGTACGCCGCGAGACGATTATGGCGTCGCGGTATGTCGCCTTTAGAGATCGAGCGAGAATATATTGTCAAACATTCTCTCATATCAAAGTGTGAACGATTTTTTTCTCCTCGCGGGGGCATACCGTTGAGAGGCCAATCGAGGGGTACACCGCGAGGTGCACCAAGGTGTGTAAGGGATGGTGTGCCTCGCGGGGTGGACATCAAATCTCGCGGGGCACACCGTCTTCCCACACCGCGGGGTACACCGTCGAGAGCCACAGCTCGCGGGGTACACCATCTAAGTGTTCTACCCCGTGGTGTACCCCACACCACGGGATTGAATGGTGTGCCCCGCGAGTAAAAAATACCGGAGCTCGTCTGGCAAGCCAAGCGCCCGGGTTCGAAATCTATGGCATGTAAACTGGAGCTCGCTATTCGGGGTGTGGGATGCGGGCCCGCAATGGCCCGCATGCTATTGTGGGCCAAATGCCATTGCGGTGGCGCAATGATTTTACGAGCCATTGCGGGCCCGCAACCCCCCGAATAGCGAACTCTAATGTAAACCGTTACATCAGAGGTGGCTCCTGGTTATATCGTGGGATAGTCCAACCCGCAATTGTTTTGAAGAATATGACTACCCACACACAAAAGTAATTCGTAAATTGTCTGTTCTCATAAAAATTTCGGTAAAGTATACTTTTTTCCGGGTAAATACCCGCAATTTTGTCTATAAATGCGGAAACCTATATATACACAGAATCGATGCCGCATTAATAAGTGATGATATGACTATACCGCAAAAGAAAACTGTGCCCGCATAGAGCTTATTCACATTTTCTAGTTTTCCTGTTTTATGTATTATAATTAGAGATTCCACGTGTGAAGTTTACTGGCACTTGGAAATCCTTCCTGTTGACAAAGCGCTTAAGGAGTTGGTGTGGTTTGGCGACGTTTCCTAATAATTGTTATTTCGGGAGTGGGCGCAATCGAATACTTGCATAATTCTAAGAAATTATTTCTAACAAGGGAACTCTCTCAACTTAATGAACGACAATAAATCAAAAAGACTGTAATGGGCCACGGTCCTAATGTCTATCACTCTACTTTTGCAAGATAAAGCTCGCACACCTTACAGAGAAGGCTTGCTTCATATTAGTTTCTCACCCAGCATATCATTGCCAGAAGGAACTATCGGGTGACCTGGTTCTCTCAATCCCTCGATCTTTTCTCACTCTCCTTTCCCACTCCCTACTCCTACCGTATTCACAAAAAAATTCTCTTACGGGATATTCTGTTCTAATAATTGACTGTTTAGAACAGAGCATCAGAAATTAAATGCTTACTTTTCAAGAGGATTTTCGCAGATATTTCTTATAATAAGAAAATGAAGAGTAAGAGATTATAAATTTAAGTATATTTTCTGTGTGAGTACCAAATTCGCCTTTTTTTTAACCAAAATTGCTTTAAAACGTTTAACTTTGGTTTAAGATGTATATGCGCTATACTTTCTTCGTAGTTCGCGATTGTTCTAGAACCTAGAACTTTCGAGAGCTTCTGGAACTTTCTGAAATGTTCCTTTTCGATCTTTACACACCTTCAGAATGCCATCAGGGTACAGATAGTAATAAACCACACCAAGAGAGCGGAAGAAGAATGAGGGCGACTTTTGCCTTTCTTTCCTATAGCGTTTAGGGACAGTTTTAGCACCCTTCCAAGCGGGCAGCCATTCCATCATTATATCGGGGTTACCGTGCGATACCCACTTATCATCTTGGTAGACATTATTAATCACCCAATCGGTAGATCAAAAACGGCCGAGATTTGAAGTGGAGATGTCGAGCCGGTTTCTGAGCTGTGGGGCGGAGAAAAATGGGAAATTGGTTTGTTAGGTACGTTTTCAAGCGAGAGAGCATTATCTACTGTGTCTTTTCGAGAGAGTGTGGAATAAGAAGCTAACCTTTTTCTCTATCCCTGCTCCCGTAACACAAATTACCTCCCGTAAACCATTTGTAAGGTGTGTAAAGATCGAAAAGGAACATTTCAGAAAGTTCCAGAAACTCTTGAAAGTTCGAGAAGGTTCAATAACTCGTTGAAAAAAGAACTGTCCTATAAATAAATTTTATACTATCTTCATCTCACACGGTGTAATTGTGATATGTGAGCAGAAATTAGCGAAACGCACATGCTTAGACTTTGTTGAAAGCAACAACGTCGACGGACTGAACGAGGTCCTCGAATCCGGTGATTTGCTCCTCAAGAGCATCAGTGGAGACCTTATCATCCTCAACGACGCAGCAAATTTGGAGCTTGTTGATTCCGATTGCGACAGGGAGGATCTTTCCGGAGCCCCAGACAAGTCCGTCCATCTCAATTGAGCGAATGTTCTTTTCGATCTCCTTTACGTCGATGGTGTCATCCCAAGGCTTGACATCGAAGATGATGTTAGACTTGGCGATAGGTCCGGGCTTCTTATGCACTGTTACATTTACCTTACGTGCCTACGCCGTAACCCCCTCCGTCGCGTGTCCGGCGCGACGGAGGGGGTTACGGCGTAGGCACGTAAGGTAAATGTAACAGTGCATTAGACTTCTTGGCGGCATACTCTCTCAGGCGCGCGGCAGTAACGCAAGCCTTCTCCTCGTCTTCAGAGTCTGATCCGAAGAGGTCGATATCCTCATCATCGTCACCTCCAGCGGCAGCAGTGGAAGTAGAGGCTCCAGGCCACTCAGAACGCTCCTTCTTTCGTAAGAAGCGATGTTGGCATACCAACGAGCGAGGTGGGGGAACTTCTTGGCATCGGGAGCACCCTTCAAGGTCTCGAAAAGGTTCGAGTCCTCACCAGAGACGGTGAAGCCAGTGGCAAAGGCCTGAGTGGCGAGGGCATCATTGAGGGCATTTAGGGGGTTCTTGAGATCGAAAAATACATGCGTCCTTGGTTGAAAAAAGCGGGTACTCACACAGAAAATTTACTTATATTTATAATTTCTTACTCTACAATTTCTTATTATAAGAAATTGCTGCGAAATCCTCTTGAAAAGTAAGAAGTTTAATTTATGATGTTCTGTTCTAAACAGTCAATTTATTAGAACAGAATATCCCATAAGAGAATTATTTTGTGAATACGGTAAGAGTGGGAAAGGAGAGAGAGAAAAGATCGAGGGATTGAGAGACCGATAGTTCCCTCTGGATAAGATATGCTGGGTGAGAAACTAATATGAAGCAAGCCTTCTCTGTAAGGTGTGCGTGCATTATCTTGCAAAAGTAGAGTGATAGACATTAGGACAATGGCACACTACATTTTTTTTTGATTTATTGTAGTTTTTTCCTATCCAACACTACCCATTTTTAATTTTTCCTTTTCATTATCTCTGTAATTCTTGACAGAGCCCTGAACACACATTACCAATTTTACCTTACCAATGTCTTTCATATTTTACTATCGAAAGTCCTTCAAAAAATTAAAATATCAAGTAGCACTGAACTTGAAAATTTAAAAATTTCAATGCATTTTGTAAATCTAATTACTCAAAAAATTATGCACAATTTAACACTGTTAAAATAATATGAAAAATGTTAAAAAAATAGCCTTGTTTCACATTTGTCATTTCGATAACTATTTGCATGGGCTGAATTGGCCTTGAGCTATCACTTGCCTAGCAGTGATCTCCCACAATACCGCGTGTGCCTAGAATATCGCAATTTACATTTGCCTTTACATACATGGATATAATTCTTAATTATGAATCACTTCATACATAGAAAAAAAGCGTTAAAATCCGTAACACACAGAGCGCGAGACCCATGGTGGGGGCATATTTAAAGGTGGTCTTCCGCCAATATTTTCGCGAACAAACTGTAGAGATCGTACCGAGAATACTCGTATGGAGAGTTCGAGATGCTTTAACCATTCCCAGGGCCATGATGACAGATGCAGTACAGATGGTCAGTGCTCAAAATGAATTATCGTATTGATGTCAATCTAAACAATGTATTCACTTGTTGTATAGAACAATGGCATGAATCAGAATCAACTCAATACGATCGATAACGATGTTCGAAAAATCAATCTATGGGCCAAGATATGGTGATTGGTTGAAATCACATATTTCATTCTGCTCATAATTACCCAATGTTTGGGCAAAGCATTTCATTTTCACGTGATGAAACATCAAGATATGACATAAATGAAATTAAATTAAATGAAAGGATACCTTGTGCCAATCCCATATAGATTAGCAGTCTCTTGTTTGTTTCACTGGCTCCATCAGGACTTGATTGAATTCTCACCGCATCATCAGACCAATTGGCAAGCCAGATGTTGGAGAATACCTTAATGGCAACAGCACATTAAGTAATAAGGATATTATCGTCGGAGATTGTACGTTATACTATAGTGACAATGGAATTTTTTTAGAAAATTTCCTTACTCCCAGAACAGACGAAACAATATAGACAGCACAGAAGAATAAAACAGTCCCGAAGCCGATAGATTTGACGTACAGTATCGTCCAAAAGTAATGGGACACTTTTTCATTTTTTTATAACTTTTGAACCAGGAAAGCAATCAAGCTGATCTTTTGAGTCAACGTAGAGAATTTATCAAGGAATATTACCATGATGTGTTGGTGTAATTAACTTAGTTAATTTTTGCGTAGTGATGAAGCTACCGAAGTACACTTTTTTGAAAATTCCCATTTCTTTAGTGAAAAGCCCTGTTCTTCGGGAACACTGTGAGAGTGGAGACCCCCACTAGGGCTGTACAGTCAAACAATCCGGAATGGCTCCGACTCCGATTTCAAGCTGTGGCAGGGTTGCAACTTTGACCTAAATAATTTATAACTCGGCTTCTAGATGTGATAACGACCCGTTCTAAGCTCCAAAATGATGCTAGTGGCGAGTAATGCTTTTCCCCAGATTATGGTAGTCATAGCTCGTTATTTGCCCTCAGGGCATGAAAATCAATTTTTTCGAAAGGACTGATTTTGAGACCCTACCGTTCAGAGGGCTTGTCTTCTAAAATTATGGTTCCTCCGCAGGTAGCTTTGCAATGTATCAAATAAGTATTTCCCTTATTTTGATTAAGTTCCGATTCCTTTCAGACCCGCAGCAAACGTTATGCTGAGGTCTACTCGGTTGTAGCGAGTAAAGATCAAAATACAAAGATCAAAGATCAAAGTTCAGCAATAGTATAAAAACTTTTGTGAACATCTGTAACATGCATTGGTACTTTGAAACGAAGAGATTTCATCAATAGAGGCCCAGGGATGAGAGCAGTAAGAGAGACAGCGCAAGAGCGCGCACCGAGTAGACCTCAGCATAACGTTTGCTGCGGGTCGGAAAGGAATCGGAACTTTATCAAAATAAGGGAAATACTTATTTGATACATTGCAAAGGTACCTGCGGAGGAACCATAATTTTAGAAGACAAGCCCTCTGAACGGTAGGGTCTCAAAATCAGTCCTTTTGAAAAAAAATGATTTTCATGCCCTGAGGGCAAATGACGAGCTATGACTACCATAATCTGGGGAAAAACATTACTCACCACTAGCATCATTTTGGAGCTTAGAAAGGGTCGTTATCACATCTAGATGCCGAGTTATAAATTTTTTTAGGTCAAAGTTGCAACCCTGCCACAGCTTGAAATCGGAGTCGGAGCCATTCCGGATTGTTTGACTATACAGCCCTAGTGGGGTTCACCACGCTCACAGTGTTCCCGAAGAACAGGGCTTTTCACTAAAGAAATGGGAATTTTCAAGAAAGTGTACTTCGGTAGCTTCATCACTACGCAAAAATTAACTAAGTTAATTACACCAACACATCATGGTAATATTCCTTGATAAATTCTCTACATTGACTCAAAAGATCAGCTTGATTGCTTTCCTGGTTCAAAAGTTATAAAAAAATGAATAAGTGTCCCATTACTTTTGGACGATACTGTATGTCGAGTACACTGTCCATTTTACCTAAACGAAAAAATGAAATTTAAAAAAAAAATAGACTCCTTACAAGGGAACTATCCCAACTTAATGTGGCCATATGACATGGGAATAATTTACCTGAATCAGTTTTCGATGCTGATTACGAATCCGTTTTCAAACTTTGCCCAATCGAGGTGAGATTCGAGAAAATCGATATTAAAATTCGCTAGTTTAATCGGAAATTCGTTAGACTTCCTATATAAACCATACCAATGCGTTCATAAACTCATCCATCAATTATCCAAACACCTCCTGCTGGAATTTAGTAGATATTGTAGTCAAGTTGTGAATTTTCGAATCAAAAAGTCGATTTTCAAGATCGATTTTCTCGAATCTCAGCTCGATTTGGCAACGTTTGATAACGGATTCGTAATCAGCATCGAAAACTGATTCAGGTAAATTATTTCCATGTCATATGGCCACATTGAGTTGAGACAGTTCCCTTGTTAGTTTCGTACCTTTCCCGTCTCCATCGCTTCTTTCTCGATGATCTTTCCTTTGGGAACGAAAGGTTTCTTCTCTCCACCATTTGCTGCGAAAATCCTCTTGAAAAGTAAGAAGTTTAATTTCTGATGTTCTGTTCTAAACAGTCAATTTATTAGAACAGAATATCCCGTAAGAGAATTGTTTTGTGACTACGGTATGAGTAGGGAGTGGGAAAGGAGAGAGAGAAAAGATCGAGGGATTGAGAAAACTAGGTCACCCGATAGTTCCCTCTGGCAATGATATGCTGGGTGAGAAACTAATATGAAGCAAGCCTTCTCTGTAAGGTGTGCGAGCTTTATCTTGCAAAAGTAGAGTGATAGACATTAGGACCATCGCCCACTACATTCTTTTTTGATTTATTGGAGTTTTTTCCTTTCCAACACTACCCATTTTTAATTTTTCCGTTTCATTCTCTCTCTAATTCTCAGAGCTTCATTTCTACCTAACCAATGTCTTTCCTATTTTACTATCGAAAGTCCTTCAAAAAATTAAAATATCAAGGAACACTGAATTTGTAAATTTCAATCTATTTTGCCAATCTAATTATTCAAAAATATTATGCATCATTTAATGCTGTTAAAATAATATACCCTTGTTTCACATTTGTCATTTCGATAACTAATTGCATGGGCTGAATTCGCCTTGAGTTATCACTTGCCTAGCAGTGATCTCCCACAATACCGCGTGAGCCTTGAATATCGCAATTTACAATTGCCTTTACATACATGGATATCATTCTTAATTATGAATCACTTAATACATAGAAAAAAGCGTCAAAACACCACCTCCCCAGCTGCAACACACAGAGCGCATGACCCATGATTTGGTATATTTAATGGTGGTCTCGCGCGAATATTTTCGTGAACAAACTGTGACGATAGAAAGTTAGCAAAAGGTAGTTGTTTCAAACCTGAAATCCGGAAGAGCGCTCTCTTACACAGTAGCGATCCCGGGATTCCGGTAGCATTTCATACCAGTATCTCAGTAAAGATTTCGGCAAGGATCTAGGTAGGAAATTAACCTTTTCCTGGTATGAAAAATACCAGAATCCGTCACCATTGTGTTTATTCTTTTACCAGGTCCCTATAATCATCAGTTTTGCTCAACTATGAACATTAATTCGCGCGAGTCTCGCAAAAACTGCGCACGGAAGGAGTTTAACTAAAATTTTAAAAACTGTTAATTTCAGATGTTTGTCTACAAGAGCCTCGAGGAGCTAGCACTAGATCGGTTTGCTGATATTATTATATCCAAACGAATGCCTACATTTAACTCACCGCTACCAATTTTCATTTCAAATGGTGTAATTCGAAGTTTGAATTGGAAATGTCGTCTAAATTCTTCTCTATCATTACTTGATACAAAGAGATTTACTATTACCGAGGTACCCTTCACATTGAAGTTTGAAAAAATACCAATAAATTACGGTATGCCACAGTATGCTATACTCTCATTGTCTGCGCTTTTCCTCTTTTCCGTTCTATCTCTCTTTTTTCGATCATATTTTTCAACGCTGTGCTAGACATGAATAGCTTGACAAAGTGTCAAGAAGAAAAGTAACTGATTCAGTACAAGTGTCCAAGAACGATGACATACTGTTTGCCATCAAAGGTGACGTCATAAGGGGGCGGAGGATGTTTGGCACTACGATTGTCACGTTTGTAGGAAAATAATTTGCCAACGTTCATGGATACGGCCACAGGTCGTGACTATCAACACGAAATTTTTTTTCAAAAAAAAGAAGTGTTTCTAGCGATCAATAAGCTAAAATAAATAGTGTACAATAGGTAGAATAACGTTTGCAACCTTTCAATATTTGCATATATTTGAAATTTTCAACTCTTGCGAACTCTCTCGTAAATGTCATTTAGTTTACATTTATACATTTTAGTTTGTACCAAAAATTACAGGTAGAGATTTTACTCACCGAATCAGACTACGATTCAATATCAACCATTCTCCAACATCGACTCAAGAAATTGATTTTATATGGAAAGTTGAGAGATAGTGATGGTAAGTTGGCTGTTTCTAGCAGAATTTAAATTAAATTCATTAAATTCATTTATTTTAAATTAAATCAAATTCTTTTATTCAAATTTTAAATTATTAAGTAAATAAAAACAATAATACTTCCGTTTGCAAAAACTGTCTACCGCCACTTAAGATGTTCCATAAAAGATAAAAGTTAATAAATATTTTTTTCCGAAAGCCTGTTTTAATAAATGATAATTAAAAAATACAAATTAGGTTTGTATGAATATTAATATTAAAATTTACTTATGTGATAAAAATATAAATTAATATTTTGCCTTACGATTTTCGGTCGCTACGATAACATTTTGGATTAGAGACGTTTGTGTTTTATCCATTAATAATAATAATCGGTTCATTTATTTATATATTTATTTTGGTTAATTCAGGCGAGTCATTCACTGTTCCTGAATCGTTGTGTGAATGTTATACACTGAATCAACTTGAACTAATTGGATTCGAGGATATACCAAAACGCTTTATTTCAAAGGTATGTATTGTACTTTTAAAATTTTTATTTCAAATTTCTAAATTTAAATATGTATATTAAACGTTATCGGCTGGTGACAACAGCAATATAAAGCCGATAAAGTTGTTTGAAATGAAGTGAAATATCAAATTGGAATTTTTTAATTTTTTTTTAGATTGATTTATTCACAACATTGGATACTCTTGTTATTCCACGTACAATGACTTTAACTGGGGAAATTCTCTATAATATACTAAAGGTTTGTTGGTTACGATTTGCCCTGAGCTTCAATCTAGAAAGTTTTAAAAAATAACAAAGAACAAAAGTGAGAATAAAAACATGCTAATAAAAAGTTGAATTTGCACATAGCAAATTACGTTATAACATCTCTATGGTATCGTGTGAGAGAATAATTCCTTGGATTTTGCACATAATGATAGAATTCGTTGAATTTCTCCAATTTATTATCGATCAAACCATTATCTTACGTTGCCACAGTTGTAACATTGTATTTATGTATACTCCCGTATTCTCTCCATTCTGTAACTTTCTTTTCCACTGGCCACATAAAAAATATTATTATTATAAAAAAAATCAATTCATAAATCATTTATTGATAAATAATTACGATCAAAGAATGTGGAAAAGTTTCTTCAGGGTCTTCCTCAACTTCTCCAGCTCGACGTCTCTTCGTGTCCTCTACTTTCTAACATATCTTGTCTCAGTCAAGCCAAGCGATTGATGGAGCTTGGACTTTACGAACTTAAATTGAGCATGAATTTAGAAGAGTTAACATACACTTTAGCCAGTCTAAAGGATCTTAGAGTGCTTGATATTGGAAAGGCCACGAACTCTGGGTATGCTCAAGTTTTCAGACCGAGAAAAAGGAGTGACAGCTGAATAATTAACACCAATAGTGTAAAAAATATCAAAAAATGTTAAACATAACACACCACAGGTCTCTTGTGTTCTTCTGAGGTGGTATTGTTTTAACTTCTTTTTCTTTTTCTCAGTGTGCGTGTTAACTGCAGATTTTCTAAAGGCAAAAATAGATGATTGTGCTTTCAGGATCAATTTAACATCAATAATTTGCGAGAGTTTGCTCAAGGAAAAAGCTTCGCCATGGCCTAAACTCGCATGCATCGATATTTCTGATGTACATAGACATCGGAGTTCGATTGGTATTGAGCATATGAAGCTCATTGTGGAAAGACATGACGCGATGCAGACTGTGTGCCTGAAAGGTTAGGAACGCAGGCTTCGCTTATTATTTTGTTCTCCATGTTCCAATCCGCCTTTTAGGAACACAGCTCGAAGACCGAGATCTTTCGTTATATCCTTGGATAAAGAAGAGTGTTCAGATCTGTAATGAATGGAGTGCTTCAACTCGCTTGAATGCACTCAATTACTACACTAAGCAACACAAACAAGATGAACTTAAAGTAGCATTACTTGCATTGATGGTAATATATTTCATACCTTTAAAGAATTTCCGCTAGTTAACTACTACGTAGATTAAGCATATAGTAGACAGAGTCCTTAAAGGCACACCCCGTGCTAATTTGAAACTCTCCGCATTATCGATTTATTTTTTCTACGAACAAGCCTTGCGAGCGGAGATTCGAATCTCTGGGCTTACCTTTAAAATTTACAAAAAAGGGACAAATAGTACTTATTTACTTATACATAATACATTCTAATCTTCGTTGATCGACATATCTCTGGTGTAAATAAATATATGGTCACCTTAATACGATACTATGCGCGTTAGTTGACCACTCATGTGTGAGCAATCTTAAACTACCTGATATCCTAATACAATGAAGTAAAAAAAAAACAAATCGAGGGCCCGTTTTCCTCTCCAAATTGGATTTTTCCCGCTACACACAGGACAGTGCCAGCCACGTTACCAAACTGTGACCATCTCATATGCATCGCAGACAGAAAGGCTGAAGAATACTCAGTAGAAAAGGTGTAAAATTTAAAACAAAAATTACCATTTCTTTAAAAACACCTCGGGGTGCTGTTCTGAAGACGCAAGGGTGTTCTATTATTGGACACCCTTAAAGGGAGCGTTAACTCTCTCAATGGTCTCTTCATTGTGCACACTATTTCTCTGTTCTCTAACAACGAGAAAGCATTGCGCATCGAAGAGATCTTTGAGAGAGGTTACGCACCCTTTAAGACACCGGCTCAGTAAGATTCGAGGGTTGTGCCAGTGACCCCGGACATCGACCTCACCGATTTGGCCCAAAATTTTTTTATGAATACCCCCATGGGCCCCCATCACAAAATGGGTATTCATTTGAGCTGGTTCCTTGAAACACAGATGTGGCGGGTTTTCGAATTTTGAAAACTCGATTTTCACCGGAAAAAAATGGAGCGACCTGGGACCAATGTTAGTGTCGATTAGTTATAAGTATAAATAGACAACAAAAACTGGCTATACGACGGTCCGCAGATCCGATCGCAAACTGATTTTTTTACCTCCTCAAAACATTCAAAAATTAATTAAAATTTTAAAACAAAAAAGTGCAGTCCAATTTTTGCCTCATCTTATAGAGCAAAAAATTCCGCGTCGAATAAGCGAAAAAAATGAAAAATCGAAGGACCCCTCTTTTGAGATAAATGGACCTGAAGTTAACCCGAAAATATTTTTCTTTTCAAACCCCCTCATGTTTGTACTCATATTGAAGATTTCGTCGAGTAGAACAACTTTGATGTTGAGCACTTTGTTTGAAACTCATGTACAAGAGAACTACATGAGTTTTATTTATTCACACGGTTGTTCACCCACTTTTGAGTAAAACGAAAGTAAAATATTTTTTGTGCACAAATTGATTACGCCAATATTGTAGAACGCAAAAATCCATACTTAGTTTGTTGTTTCACGAAACAAAATTGTAGACCCCTATGCTGAAAAATATGGCCTGGAAAGTGGTCTTGAAAAAAGAGTTGTTAAAACCTTGCCATGTTTATACTCATTTTAAAGAACTCGTCGAGCACATCATTTTTCCTGTTGGTCGTATTCTATGAAAGTAGTTTGTTCTCAAGATACAAGCGAACGAAATGATTTGGATCCAATAAATCTTAATTCATGTATTTCTCTTGTACAAGAGTTTCAGACAAAACGTTCAACATGAAAGTTGTTCTACTCGACGAGCTCTTCAATATGAGTACAAAAATGAGGGGGTTTGAAAACAAAAATATTTTCGGGTCAACTTCAGGTCCATTTATCT
This sequence comes from Parapristionchus giblindavisi, assembly GCA_943737045.1. NCBI lineage: Eukaryota > Metazoa > Nematoda > Chromadorea > Rhabditida > Diplogasteridae > Parapristionchus > Parapristionchus giblindavisi. The sequence goes on along the minus strand of CALSFV010000367.1, from coordinate 147,060 downwards.
CAAAAGAGGGGTCCTTCGATTTTTCATTTTTTTCGCTTATTCGACGCGGAATTTTTTGCTCTATAAGATGAGGCAAAAATTGGACTGCACTTTTTTGTTTTAAAATTTTAATTAATTTTAGAATGTTTTGAGGAGGTAAAAAAAATCAGTTTGCGATCGGATCTGCGGACCGTCGAATAGCCAGTTTTTGTTTTCTATTTACACTTATAATTAATCGACACTAACATTGGTCCTAGGTCGCTCCATTTTTTTTCGGTGAAAATCGATTTTTCAAAATTCGAAAACCCGCCACATTTGTGTTTCAAGGAACCAGCCCAAATGAATACCCATTTTGTGATGGGGGCCCATGGGGGTATTCATAAAAAAATTTTGGGCCAAATCGGTGAGGTCGATGTCCGGCACTTCCTGGAATCTCACTGAGCCGATGTCTTAAGTACTCATATAAGCACAGATTAAGTTAAGAAGCCTGTTCCCTAAGACTCGATCATATTCGACCACCCCCGGACACGTGCGCTAGCAATGAGAACTGGGAGTCCATACTTGGGTGTTAGGAGTGCCCTCGGCCCTTATTACACAAAACGGCTGAAATTTCCTGTTTGTGCCCTCAGGCTTTAAAAAATCATAATTTCTCAAATTGTTGAGATGAAGTCTAAATACCATCTGCGATGCGTCTAGGGTGCACAGTGCTTGCTAATTCACTATTATCACCGAATGCGCGTTGATTCCTAAACCACTTTTTTGACCCAAAATTTTGGTTTTTTCGGACAAATTATCCCTTGTTATAATTTGCTCCAGAGTTTTTCGACCGGGTATTGTAGCCTAAGCAATTCTGCATAGATTGCACTTAAAACTGGGTTCTTTCCGATGGACCCAGTTCTCGAATTTTTCGATCGAAGTTCTTTCATCGATGGTTTTCCCGAACAAATGCTGTATTTTCCAAACGATTGGTGCGGAATTGTGGCCTACTCAAAGTCTCGAGGTGAGACGAGTAATATGACACAAGAAGACCATCACTTGGATCGATTTGAAAATTTCGATTTTCATGACCGCGGAGTCATGGTCTGAAAATTTCAAAATTTCTCAAGTTTGAAATGTTTTCATTTATGTGGCTTATTGTGAAGTACTAATGATGTGAATAATATTCAGTCAATGCTCAATGGCTGATCTCTCCTTTCAACCATTTTTTCGAAAATTTTCATTCTGATTGCGTGCGAAAAATCAGAATAGTGTTTGAATCAGTTTCCAACTTGCTTTCTGTAACATCCTGTCAGAGTACTTTGCAATGCACATAATTAAAATGAAAATTGTTTATTTTCGAAAATTCATTTTTTTACCATGTCATGGAAATCGATTTTTCAAAAGTGAGCCGAATGCCGGGATTCCAGTTCTACTATGTTTACTCATCATGAAACTTAACATTGTCATTATCATTTGCTCATTGTCGCAGCATTCGAGTCGATAAACTGCAATATTATAGAAATTTGCCATGAAAGTAGGCACTCAAATTGAATTTTTTGAATTTTCCAAAATCAACGATTTTCATATTGATTATGTGCATTACAAAGTACTTAGATAGAATGTTACAGAAAGTAAGTTGGAAACTGATTCAAGCACAATTCTGACTTTTTCGCACGCATTCAACATGAAACTTTTCGAAAAATGGTTGAAAGGAGAGATCAGTCATTAAGCATTGGCTGAATATTATTCACACCATTAGTACTTCACAATAAGCCCCATAAATGAAAGCATTTCAAACTTGAGAAATTTTGAAATTTTCGACCATGACCCCGGGGTCGAGAAAATCGAAATTTTCAAATTGATCCAAGTTATGGGCTTCTTGTGTCATTCTACTCGTCTCACCTCGAAACTTTGAGTAGACCACAATTCCGCACCAATCGTTTGGAAAATACAGCATTTGTTCGGGAAAACCATCGATGATGGAACTTCGAGCGAAAAATTCGTCAAAATGGTCGATAGGGAAGACCCCAGTTTTAAGTTAAATCAATGCAGAATTGCTTGGGCTACAATACCTAGTCGGAAATTTTAGGTAGCAAACAACAATAAGCGAAGATTTGTCCGAAAAAACCAAAATGTTGAGTAAAAAAAGTGGTTTAGGAATCACCGGACATTCGATGTTAATAGTGACTTAGCAAGGTCTGTACACCCTAGATGCATCGCAAATGATATTTAGACTCTATCTCAGCAATTTGAGAAATTATGATTTTTAAACGTTTTCGCACTTAAATTAACTTTTCTAATAGCCTGAGGGCACAAACAGGAAATTTCAGGTGTTTTGTGCAATAAGGACCGGTGACACTCCTAACAGACAGGTATGGACCCCAGTTCTCATTGCTAGCGCACGTGTCCGGGGGTGGTCGAGTCTTAACGGTCATCTCTCGTAAGTAAAGTTAAGTGTAGTTTAAGTACAGTTAAGTACAGTTTAAGTAAGTAGTTTAGTTTTAAGAAAGCGCTTTAAGTAAGTACTTATGTGTTAAAAAGTACACCAATATATTTACGGAATGGAACCAAAGGGAAAGGTGTGTTCTAATTTACATTTTTTAAATGAGTGCAGTAGCACATGAAATGATCTGTCATGTAGCTTACAAATTTCGATTTTTTTAAAGTTACGGTATTTTGAAATTTTTCTTTTCTTTTTCTTTTTCCAGAATTTTCTTTTTCGTGACAGGACCCTAGTTTGTACAAAACTTGTCTCACATAAGTCTGATATCAATTTTTTCGGCATTCGGAACGTCTCTTCCATTTTCGGCAGACCGCTCTATCTCTCAAAGTGTGCGCGAAATATATTTTGGAATGCCGAAAAATATTTCGGCATTTGCCGAAATTGACGAATGAATTCCACCCCTGATAGGGAAAACACATATTTTTGGGTGACAAAAAACAAGCAATCAATTTTTTAAATTATTTATATATTGTGAAAGTGGATTGATGATCTTTACAGTTAACTCTCGAGTGGTCAACTAACGCGCATTCTGTGGGTTTCAATAGTAAATACTTTATCAGAGAGAATAAGCTTATATACGATAAAAAAAGTGTAACAGTAATGTGGAGCTGGGAAAGGATATTATCACGCATGTCACCTAAGGATTGACTAATTCTACTACACACTTTTGAATTGACCCCTCTTTTCTCCACAATTTTCGATGGTCCTTGGTAAGGACATCCCTGAGCCAGAGTAGTAATTACCTTAAGGTTGGTAGATCAATCGTCTCTCCAGGAGCTCACGTCAAAGTTCGTCGTTGAGGCTCCTTCCGATGCGATTTTCTCGGCTCACAGTAGAGCTGTGAAAAAGTGTTCAACAGATGAAATGTGTAGTTTCTCGAGTACTTTAAGATAAAAATGTGAAAATGAAACTTTTTGATTTTGTTCATTAGTCATTCAGCCAAATGACAACTTAAATTGGCTCTCAATGGCTTAAATGAAAGCTGTTGACGAGCTCTATCAATTGAGCCTAAAACAAAATAGGTTCCGGGACTGTGGAGCACGATCAATTCCTTAGGGAAAACAAAATCAAAAAGTTTCATTTTCACATTTTTATCTTAAAGTACTCGAGAACCACACATTTCATCTGTTGAACACTTTTTCACAGCTCTACTGTGTGCCGAGAAAATCGCATCGGAAGGAGCCTCAACGACGAACTTTGACGTGAGCTCCTGGTGAGACGATTAATCTACCAACCTTACTACTCTATCTCAGGGATGTCCTTACCAAGGACCATCGAAAATTACGGAGAAAAGAGGCGGTCAACTCAAAAGTGTGTAGTAAATCAGACGATTTTGGTCAATTCTTAGGTGACATGCGTGTTATTTAGAATATGATTTTGGAAGGATACTCCTATTCACCATACTTTTTGTGGCCATCAAATACCCCCCCCCCCCGATCAATCGGTAACACGTGATAAATATTACAGTATAAAAAATTTAATGATCCATCGGAAGTGAAAGCCTGCGTCGAAGCATGTCTGAATGTAACGAGGCAAGTTCGTCATGATAATATCATTAGAAGTGCCATGATGGTCATCGAGAGCTTGCATGAGTAAGTTCAATATTCTGTTTAATGATTTCGATTTATCTCACTCAAATACATAGAGAATAGAAAATGATTCGTGCCACAATTAGAGAAATCTACTTGGGGCGCAGCTTAAAGTCACAACCCGAGCTATATCGACTCTCATTTTCAACTCATTTTTTTCCTTTCATATATTTCATATTTCGTCAAGACTGACCTTGAGCCAATATATGAGGCCGTTTGCGAGAAAGTCGAACAAGGTCTGGTACATCAATTTTTCGAAAACCTGCGAGAAGGGGTTCTCAAGGGTGCTGATGACGATGGGCATGTTCATTTTGCACCTGGAGTCACCGTTGAGGCCAGACGGCGTCGCGTTGAAATCGCGTTTTGGGAAATTTCTTGTCGCCTGATGGTGCTAAAATTAACAGACCAATGTTTCCGGTGTAGAATTTGATGGCGATCACGCCTGTCTAATTCATTTTTCATGAAAAAAATTTTCAAAAGCTTCAAATATGTAACTTTTCTCAGAGGCAAAAGTGTCCGAGCGACATAGCTAGATCGGATCGAAATTACCTGAGGGTGCAACAGAAACAATTTCAACGATTTTGCTGAATGGAAAAGCGAGAAAATCAACTTTTAGTGAAGTATCTGGAGATAGATAGTTTCCTCTCGCCTGAGAAAGTGTGGGGAATTGAGAGAGCACAAGAGAGTCTAGGGAAAGGAGATACACGATCGAAGGGGAGGAGAGACTCGAGGTAGATCAGTGGGCACATTGCCTCTCATACAGTGACCAGATTACTTCACTAAAAGTTGATTTTCTCGCTTTTCCATTCACCAAAATCGTTGAAATTTTTTCTGTTGCACCCTGAGGTAATTTCGATCCGATCTAGCTATGTCGCTCGGACACTTTTGCCTCTGAGAAAAGTTACATATTTGAAGCTTTTGAAATTTTTTTCATGAAAAATGAATTAGACAGGCGTGATCGCCATCAAATTCTACACCGGAAACATTGGTCTGTTAATTTTAGCACCATCAGGCGACAAGAAATTACCAAAAACGCGATTTCAACTCGTCGCCGTCTGGCCTCAACGGTGACTCCAGGTGCAAAATGAACTCGTCATCAGCACCCTTGAGATCCCCTTCTCGCAGGTATTCGAAAAATTGATGTACCGGACCCCAGTCACTCTTGCTCTACTCTCTCGCAAACGGCCTCATATATCAAAAGCAATAAAAAGAAAAGAATAATGAAAATATTCTTCAGTTCGTTTCCTACTTTTTTAAATTTTTGTTAAATACATAGTGGATTTCAATGTTTAACTATTTTTGGCATTGAATATCAAATAGCGACGAAAATAACATTTATAACAATGAAAATTGCGATAGACGACGAGATAAGCATAGTCAAAGCCATACATTTGAATGTTTCTGATACATTTGAGCAACACCGGGAAACTCAATGCAGTACTTGTACATCGCAATAATGGGACTTGAGTACTCGACAAATAAATTTTAACAGCATAAAGCATATCAAAATGCCCTGTTTTATACCTTTTTAATTCAATAAATTTAATCTATTTTTAATGGATTTAAAGATGGTGGCCCGCGAATGTTCAGGTAAATCACTACACCCCTCTTGTGCGAATGCAAAGTGATATGCGAAGAGTTAGCGCAGCTTCTCATCTATCCCATAGCGCAGTGGTAAACGTTCGGACTCGTTACCCGTTTGACGCAAGTTCGAAACCTATTGCCGAATTTCCTCAATTTTCAAAAAGCGCGCCCTTCCCTGAACCGGGCCTGATGGTTCATTAATGTTTCTAGCGATCAATAGACTAAATCAGCACAAAATAAATAGTGTACTGTACGTAGAATAACTTAGTGATATGCGAAGAGTTAGCGCAGCTTCTCATCTATCCCATAGCGCAGTGGTAAACGTTCAGACTCGTTACCCGTTTGACGCAAGTTCGAAACCTATTGCCGAATTTCCTCAATTTTCAAAAAGCGCGCCTTTTCCTGCACCGGCCTGATGGTTTGTTGATGTTTATTGCGATCAATAAGCTGAATCAGCACAAAATAAATAGTGTACTGTACGTAGAATAACTTTTGCTACCTTTCTGTCTTCACAGTTTGTTCACGAAAATATACGTGAGACACCACCTTTAACGTAAACAATTTAACAGATTCAGTTGAAAATAACTTTAACGGACAGATACTGTTAAATCCGTTAATTCCTTTAAATCCGTTAACGTTAAATCAACCCTGAAAAAAATGTTTAAATTTTAAAATTTTAAACGCTTGATAGCAGAGTGTTTTGAGCACGCTGCTAAAATAGTTGAGATAATATTTTTGGTACTTTTGTATTTGCATAAAAAAATTTATGATAAATAATATTTAATTATCTTTGATTGCAGGCACAAGCAGCTCAGCCCGGTGGAGAGTATTAAACCGTTGAACTTATGCTTTGAGCGCTGTCTGAACGTTGCGGAAGGCCGAGGAATATTTAGTATAATGGAAGAGGTATTTTATCAATTAATGATAATTAAAATGTCCAAATAATTAACAATAAAGTTCAGATGAACTCAGTGCTAACAACCAATCATCGGGAACTCTGCTCATTTGGCATCGGTCGATTCTGTTCCATTCTCTTAAATAATACAATAGAGCATGAAGATTTCTTCAGGTAAGTCACTTTATTTTTTCATCCCGCAGAGTCTTCCTTTTTGCGCGCAATTCCCCCCCCCCCCCCCCCCCCCCCCCCCCCCCCCCCGAACACACCTACTCATGTGTTTTCCCCTTAAATTCACAAATTATGCTTACTTACTACAGCCAATACCTACTTGCCTTCAGTCGTATGGTATAAATATTTTTATCACATCATATAAAGTGATAAGTATACGTTACGTTTATCACTTTCCAAAGAATTTATCGCAAAATTAAATTATTAAAATTAATAGATGTATAGGTTAGCTGATAATGTGCCCTATGGCATTTTTTTGAGGCACTACCTCTTGAGGAAGTGTGGGAGCGACGAGCCTCTGACTCGTCTTGTGAATTCGGAGTGTGGGGAGGACAGTCCCACGGCGGTTCAATATAGTAACTAAGATTTATGTCGAGGAAAAATGCCTATTGCAAAATGAAAAATGATGGCATTATCTAATTTCTCCTACCACGAAAGTTCAAAATTACATACGGTATGTTGGTCCCACAACGCAACGCAAAGTCGCGTTGCGGTTGCAATCACTACGAGCCCGCCAGACCAGAGCTATGATCAAGTTTCACGTGATAGGAGAACATGATACCATGGCTTAGTAGCTACTCTGGTATTTTCAAACTAGTAGTTTACTTATATTTCCCACTAGCCGTAGACTTGCAAGTCTACGGCTAGTTAAACGTAAGTTTACTAGAAGTGGTGTATAATACAGTAATGCATTTCGTCAAATGTTCTTTCACTAGTAGTAAACTAGCAGTAAACTACTAGTCTGTGACGTAACATAAGTAAACTACTAGTTTGGAATAACCAGAGTAGAGCTTTTGTGCGGCGATCCCAACCTCGTAGGTTCGACTCCCGATGCGAATCAACTTTGTTGATTTTTCTTAGTGCGGGAGGTTTCGAGCCAGGTTTAATATAGAGATTTCCGTCCAATGAACCGCCGTGAGTTCAGCCATATTCTGTATGGGGGGGCATGCGTTGTCATGCTAAAAGTAGATCTTAGGTTTGGAAGGCAAATGCGGAGCTATAGCGCGGCTAACAATAAGGGAATGTATAGAGCGGCACATGGATATGGACGGTATCGCGCTGCAAAAAGAAAAGGAGAACAAACTTAAATTTCAAGTAAAAGAGTATAATCGTGATTTTGTTCAGCTTGCGTATGATCCTGTACGAAGCTGATCACATCGTCAGAAAGAACCACAAAGCCTTATCGTACCTAACTGATGAAAGACTTATGATCATGATAATCAATGAAGCAAGGGAGGACAATGATAATTCTGATTTATTGAAAACGATCTGCAATATACTGAGTAATTTTCCGATATTTTTTATTTATTTCATTATTTCTTTATTTCTTTATCCATTACTTAAAATATATCAACTGAAAGAGAAACGTACGTGGCAAGACAGAAGTGATAGACTTGCATGAACATTTGCTGGTCTTCACCTTGAAACGAAATTATCTTTTAAAAAATGTTGTATTAAAATTCCTGTGTGTTCCTTGTAGATTTATCGGCTGAGTCGTCTTTCCAATTTGTTCGGAACGGAGGCCTTCAACTTCTGCACAGAGAGGTACAACATGAATCTATCACCGACCCATCGAATGAAGACGTGAGTAATTTATTATTATAGTTATTATTATAGTACTAAGTATTCTTCTTTCAATTTTTTCCTTTTTGCAATTTTCATGAATTTTTTCTATTTCCGCACGAATATTCAGATTCTATTGACGATATTCAAAGTTATGATGATGCCAGAGAACCGTCAAGCTGTTTTCAACATCATGGGTGCCGATTTCTTTGTGTAAGCCGAGCTAAGAAAGATTTAAGAGAATGAAAACGTATTTTCAAAAAGTCCTCTCAATACATAAAATTACGACATTATCATGATCTCTTTTCCCTTCTCATTTTTCTCTATTTTGTCAAACACATAGAAAAGATAAATATATACAGTATTATATTTTTTCTTTAGGATGCTGTACGTAAAATATCTGATCAATAATCGTAATAATCAATATCTCACCGGAGGCATTCTATCCTTTTCGATTGCATCACCGCTATATTCGGAAGAATTGCAACACAACTATGAGTTTATTGACAAAAATTTGGTGAGTTTTCATTAATCTTTGATCTTTAATATTTCTATTATTATGATAAATTAGTATTATGATAAATTTCAGAGAAAATGGGTTGAAGAGTGGCCTATTGAACAAATTATCATGACCGAATACACTAGCAGCAGATTCTTCAGGTATTTTAATGGGTCAAAGACTTTGGTCAAGCAATAATAATTGTTCGGAATTTTTAGGAAGAGTTGAACAGATCAAAATATGAATTGTTTATATATTTATGACTGTATTTGCGATCTATTTATGTACAAATTTTACATGTGTACGGTCCTACACGATCGCCTTCCGTAAATGCGACACGCGCTCTATTTAAAGGAAGCGTTACCTCTCTCAATGGTCTCTTCATTGTGCGCACTATTTCTCTGTTCTCTAACAACGAGAAAGCATTGCGCTTCGAAGAGACCGTTGACAGAGGTTACGCTCCCTTTAAATTTCTGACAATGTGATATTGCACCAGTTATGGAAAAAAACTATCCAGAGTTAACCAGTAACTTTTGTTTCTCTGGTGATTGTAATCGGATAATTCGACGATCGTGATAATTAACATTTTTTGCTTATTCAGTTTTTAGAACAAAAAAAGCGGCCCCTGTAGTTGTCATGATTAATTAACAATCTATTGCAGGACATTCATTCCATTCTTTGATCTCCTATTTCACACTCGCTATCCCGGAGTTCAAATGTTCGCCCTCTACTCAATAGCAATCGCTCCTTTGTTCCTGTCTGGCGACCTTTACTACGCAGAGTTAGTTATCTTCTTATTGTTCTACTGTATCCTGCAGTCATCCCCATAATCTTTAAAGGCAAACCCAGTCCAAATCTGAAATTCTCCGCTCTAGAAACACTCCCTCGTATACAAAGAATTCGAGAGAGCATTGTCAGAACTGGTATTTCAAAACTAGCAATTCAATTATTTATCCTATCAGCAAATTAAATGCAGAGAGGGTCAAAACAGAGGGAATATTCTTATCCGCAAGATTTATACTTTCGTCTCTGAGAAGAGAATTCATCTCCATTGAAAACTTGGCGTTGCTCGTCCAATAGGACAATACGGATATACCGCTCCTGACTTTCCAAAGTCTACTAGAAGGGGACTCAACTGTTGATCCTCTTCTCTTGATGGAATAGGCGAGTGTAGTCGAGAGTGGTGAGATAATAGTCCAACTGAATTCTCTCAAAGACGAAAGGATACATCTTGTGGATAAGAAGATTCCCCCTTTTTTGGCCCTCTCTGCAAACTACGCATGTACAGTCATATTGTAACGAATCACCAGTTCATCTACTCACTGCTCAACTGCCAGAGAAGCATATTGTAAGTTCAATCTCTCTCTCACTCACTCTCGCCTCTTTTTCATTTCTTTTTCTTTTCTTTTCGCGATTTATTAACGTTACATAATTAAAACACCTAGATAATAGGCATATAAATTGAATTTATTTTCAGATTTCAAAATGGGATGAGAAGAAATAATTGTACTCAGAAAATGCTTTACTAACCCTTCAAAAGAAATCAAATCGATAACCGACCTCGGACAATTTTATTTCCTATGTATGCTCCATTCTATAATTATACACATTCAAGAATAAAAAAAAATATATTGTCCGTATAAAATGTACTTCCATCAGAAAATGACAAACTGTATGTAAATACCGACACAACGCATGCAAAAAAGGAAATAGAATGATAATTAAATTTCCCAAATCGTTTGTTCATATAAAAACTAAGAGAATTTGCATCGCATCCATTTCTACAATGACTATTATTGATTTTTTCGGATCATTTCCTTTATGATAGAGAAATGTGAATTACACAAAATTTGTGTGCAGTGTACCGGTGAAAAGAAAATATTTTTTTTTTTTAATTTATTTTTTATTTTTTTTATTTATATTAATTATTTAATTAATTTACGTTTTGTGACGAACTTACAATGAGAGAATCTCTTCCCCCTCTTCTCTACCCAGGTGTCAAAATCTCTAATGTTATCAGGCAAAGCTTTATGGTGTCTAGACGTAGCGGCCGAAACACCATGAAGCACATTACAACTTATAGTTTATATTGTAATAGTTAATGTAGCACGTGCATGCATTTCATTCCTGTACATTGTTTTTACGAATTAAATTAATTATTCTTTATTTAATCATATTATACACAACAAGAAATGGGACGACGTGAGGGGACTAATATTTTTATATTAATTTGTTGAACCATTCTCCTTCCTCTCCTTAACATATTCAGAAAGACTAAAATACGCTTCTTCCATGTTCGGATTCTTCAGTAATCTGTTCGATTCGAGAGCCGCGAAGCGTTCCAACACTTCTTCGACTCCTTCCGCAATTAAAATACTGCAAAAGAGAAAAGATTAAAGCGTACAACAAGCTAATTCGAAATTACACTGGTATTTCAAGACTATCTAGTAGTCTATTAATCATTCCCGCTAGAAGTAGACTTGCAATTCTACTCCTAGTTAGGCGTAAGTTTACTGCAAGCTGTGCACAATAATATAATACATTCTTTCACTTATGGACAATTTGCAGTAAACTTCTAGTCAATGATGCATTTTTTAGATTTAAATATAGATTGCTAGTTTTGAAATACCATAGTCTTTGCTCTGACAATGCTCTCTCGATTTCTTTGGTTACGATTGAGTGTCCAGAGCGGATAATTTCAGATTAGGACGGGGTTTGCCTTTAAATCATGTGGGAATGACTACATGATATAGTAGAATAATAATTAGAAGAGAACTAACTCAAGGTAATCACGATTGTAGAACCTTGTAATAGAAGCGGTTATTAATGAGTAGAGGGCGAACATTTGAACTCCGGGATATTTAGTGTTAAATAGGAGATCAAAGAATGGAATGAATGTACTGAAGATTCTGGTGAAGTTGGTCTCGATCATAATAAATTCTTCAATACACCAGTCGTCAACCAATTTTCTCTGAAATTTGTCGTAATAATATGCATTAGAAATATCGAAGACCAAAGACCAAAGATTAATGAAAACTCACCACGATTTTGTCAACGAACTCATAGTTGGGTTTCAATCCATCCGAATATAGCGGTGATGCAATCGAAAAGGATAGAATGCCCACGGTGTAATATTGATTAGTACGATTATTGATCGGATATTTTGCGTCCAGTAACCTAAGAAAAATATAATACTGTATATATATATCTTTTCTATGTATTTGAAAAAAATAGAGAAAAAATGAGAAGGACAAAAAGATCATGATAATGTAGTAATTTTATGTATTGAGATGACTTTTGAAAATACGTTTTCATTTTCGTAAATTTTCGTTAGCTCGGCTTACATAAAGAGATCGGCACCCATGATGTTGAAAAGAGCTTGACGGTTCTCTGACATCATCATAACTTTGAATATCGTCAATAGAATCTGAAAATTCGTGCGAAAATAGAAAAAATCATGAAAATTACAAGAAGAAAAAAAAATGAAAGAAGAATAATTTAGTCCCGTACGTAACTATAATAGTAATGCGTTGTTAAAATCTTGGAAAAGTTGATGGAAAAGCGAAAAGTAATGTTAATTTTGTGATTGTAAAAGTAGCTTGAAAAGTAGTAATCCAATACTCTTGTAAAGGGATTTTTGTTATAAAAGTTTGTCAAATACGAAGGGGTGCTGCTTTCCCAACTACTTTTACAATCAGAAAATTAACACTACTTTTCACTTTTCCATCTACTTTTCCAAGATTCTATCATCACATAAACTACTCACCTCTTCAACCGATGGATTGGTGATAGATTCATTTCGTAAAACGCTGTGCAGAAGTTCAAGGCCTCCGTTCCGAACAAATTGGAAAGACGACTCAGCCGATAAATCTACAAGGAACACACAGGAATTTTAATACAACATTTTTTAAAGATAATTTAGTTTCAAGGTGAAGACCAGCGAATGTTCATGCAAGTCTATCACATTTCTCTTGCCAAGCGATACTCTCTGAGAGTATCGAAATAGATGCGGTATTGACGAAAAATGAATTACTTTATTCTATAATATAATAATATGATAAGGCACGTCTGTCTGTCTGTCTGTCCGTCACACTTCACTCTTTTCATTCACTTTCTTTTGCATTTTTCTCTGCAGTGCGGTCCTATTCGCTCATTTAGCATTTCATCTTCGTCTGACTCGGTGGTGCGGTCAGTAATTGAGCGCGCTCTGGTGTTCATTTTTGTAAAACAATAATCAATAACTATATTTCTTTTAATTTCTATGACGAAGTTCAGGTTAACGGAAAAGTCAATGATCATGGCTATTAATTTTTTTTATTTCCTTGTTCAATTCATTAGATGGAATGTGGTACGCCGCGAGACGATTATGGCGTCGCGGTATGTCGCCTTTAGAGATCGAGCGAGAATATATTGTCAAACATTCTCTCATATCAAAGTGTGAACGATTTTTTTCTCCTCGCGGGGGCATACCGTTGAGAGGCCAATCGAGGGGTACACCGCGAGGTGCACCAAGGTGTGTAAGGGATGGTGTGCCTCGCGGGGTGGACATCAAATCTCGCGGGGCACACCGTCTTCCCACACCGCGGGGTACACCGTCGAGAGCCACAGCTCGCGGGTACACCATCTAAGTGTTCTACCCCGTGGTGTACCCCACACCACGGGATTGAATGGTGTGCCCCGCGAGTAAAAAATACCGGAGCTCGTCTGGCAAGCCAAGCGCCCGGGTTCGAAATCTATGGCATGTAAACTGGAGCTCGCTATTCGGGGTGTGGGATGCGGGCCCGCAATGGCCCGCATGCTATTGTGGGCCAAATGCCATTGCGGTGGCGCAATGATTTTACGAGCCATTGCGGGCCCGCAACCCCCCGAATAGCGAACTCTAATGTAAACCGTTACATCAAAGGTGGCTCCTGGTTATATCGTGGGATAGTCCAACCCGCAATTGTTTTGAAGAATATGACTACCCACACGCAAAAGTAATTCGTAAATTGTCTGTTCTCATCAAAATTTCGGTAAAGTATACTTTTTTCCGGGTAAATACCCGCAATTTTGTCTATAAATGCGGAAACTACACGCGTGTGAAGTGTCGGGGATATACACAGAATCGATGCCGCATTAATAAGTGATGATATGACTATACCGCAAAAGAAAACTGTGCCCGCATAGAGCTTATTCACATTTTCTAGTTTTCCTGTTTTATGTATTATAATTAGAGGTTCCACGTGTGAAGTTTACTGGCACTTGGAAATTCCTTCCTGTTGACAAAGCGCTTAAGGGGTTGGTGTGGTTTGGCGACGTTTCCTAATAATTGTTATTTCGGGAGTGGGCGCAATCGAATACTTGCATAATTCTAAGAAATTATTTCTAACAAGGGAACTCTCTCAACTTAATGTGGCCATATGACATGGGAATAATTTACCTGAATCAGTTTTCGATGTTGATTACGAATCCGTTATCAAACGCTGCCCAATCGATCTGAGATTCGAGAAAATCGATCTTGAAATTCGACTATTTGATTCGAAAATTCACAACTTACCTACAATATCCACTAAATTACAGCAGGAGGTGTTTGGATTATTGATGTATGAGTTTATGAACGCATTGGGATGGTTTATATGTGAAGTTTCACGAATTTCCGAATAAACTAGCGAATTTGAATATCGATTTTCTCGAATCTCAGCTCGATTGGGCAACGTTTGAAAACGGATTCGTAATCAGCGTCGAAAACTGATTCAGGTAAATTATTCCCATGTCATATGGCCACATTAAGTTGGGATAGTTCCCTTGTAAGAGAAGTTTTTTTGAAAGATCAACGAACACTGGAATCGAGAATTTTCGAAAAAAACCTTAAAATAATTTTAACTATTTTCCCGTGGCCTAGGTAATTTTTTATTCGCTCAATATCTTCTACGTATTAGATTACACGCCTAGTTTAAAATTCATAATTTTGAAAAAGTGGAGCGACGTTACCTAATCTGCTAAGTTGGCTACTCTGCTAGTTTTAAACATATTTCAAGGGTGCATGACAAAAGCGCAACGACAAACGCGCAACGGGACATATCTCGGTCGGGGATGACCGTACAGACATCTGACTGGGTTTATCCGAACCCACTCGGTCTGCACTATTATGATGCAAGTTGATGTTTGATCTCTGTCACCTAAACGACAAAAGGCGCATTTCCCGTGACATTCCAGGAAGTTATTCTGTTGAGGACTCGATACCAAAACCACATCCTGAAGAGCTCCAAAGACTGCAATTTTCGGCGTCCAAAAAGTGTGACGACGTCTGTCGACGTTGAAGATGAAGATATGTAAAATAGCTCGACTCTACCTTGTTAGGGACCTTATGGATTATCAAAAATGACCTCTGCTCATTTTAGATTTGTTCGATGTGCCATTCGAACCTTACGCGACATGTGGGTTATGCTCCATGGATAACACTTTTTTCCTCTGTGTGAATTCACCAACCAAAATCTCGTAAAGTAACGGTACTCCATCGCTTCCCTATTGCTTTTATCTTTCATTAGACATATTGTAACTAATGGATAAACAAATAATTAAATAAATAAATATAAACGGAAAATTACTCAGCATATTGCAGATCGTACAGAAGAAATAACGATTATCATAGTCCTTCCATGCTTCATTGATCATCAAGATCATAAGTCTTTCATCAGTGAGGTACGATAAGGCTTTGGGGTTCTTTCTGAGGATGTGTCCAACTTGCTGTAGGATTTCACGCAAGCTGAACAAAATCACGATTAGAATCTTTTGCCCGAAAATAAGTCCTCGTTCTTCCTTTTGCAGCGAGATACCATCCATATGCCGCTCTATGCATTACCTTATTGTTAGCCGCGCTATAGCCCCGCATTTACCCTCCAAACCTTTGATCTGCCATAGGGCATATTGTTAGCTAAACAATACGTCTATTAATTTTAATAATTTAATTTTTCAGACACAGAAATTCTCTCACAAAGGAATCCATAAACTTCCAGGTAGATGACAGAAGGTCATCCTTGCTAATGGAAAATATTTCTAGAATCCACCATGTTTTGTTAATATTTTAGACGTAGGGGCCGAAATACCACAGGAAACAATATTATATCACGGGTCTCCGGTAAAAGTGTTGCAACGCCTGCCACTAGGAAAATTTTTTGTCTTTGATTTCGATGAAAGTTGGTCAGTGGGTGTGGTTGGGCGTCATGAGAAGGCCGAGCCACTTCATTTGGCCAAAATTACAAATTATCGATTTTTTGTGATCTACCCTGGAAATGATCATAACTCGATTCATTTACATCGTACAGCGAGCTGACAAGTGTCATTCGAACCGTATTCTAATGCTCTCCAAAAAAGTACTTCATGACCCGTCCGCTGCAAAGTCGTCTTCAGGGCGAAAAATGCGAAAAACACATTTCTTGAACAAAAATGTGATCTTTTCTCGAAAATTTTCTCTTGAGTACACGCGTATTATTGCAGAGAAAGAGTTATCAGATCACGTGCAAAGTCGATATGTTGTTTATTTACCGTATCTCTGTCCCCTCAATACCGTTTAATAGAGTGCACGGGACAGTCATTTTTTTCCGCCTCAACAGTTTTTCGATCGTATCTGCCTTCAAAATGGTCCTATCGACTATTCGAAAAAAGGAAAATGATGCTCTCGGAAAGCCGAATAAAAAGTTCTATCATGATCGAATGGCTATGACAACTCATTTTCGAGTTAATCGAGGAAAACCTTATAAACATCGATTTAGTCTACTGTTTCGTGGCAGTTATGGAAAAATTGTGGCAGAATTACGTATTTCATTTACTGATCTCATCATCTAATGAACTCTCCTTTCCCTTTTTTCTTCTCCTTTTCGCCTCACCTATTTACAAAGCGAGAGCCACTTTACTCCGTCATTGGAATCTTGAACGTCACTGGGCAGAGGAGAGCACAAGATCAGATCGGAGTATCAATGGTAGATTTCGCCCTTGGACTGTAAAAGAGAATGCTCGAGGAGGTTCAGCAAGGAGTCGGAATCGGTCCACTTTCGCAATCATTCAAGGAATACGAAAAGGCACCGAAGCATCCGAGACCAATAGGCTCTTCGCATTCGGAAGAAGAGTGCCCCACAAGGTTGGGCGGAAAAAATTTCCGTTACCGATTTTTTACCGGTTTTACCGATCCCTGACGGTTTCTCATCGGTAATTACCGAAATTTACACAAGATATTCTGCGTTATTTTTGGTAACATTACGTTCGATATCTCGAGAAATTGCCCGTAACCGAAGGCGATTTTATGTCTCGACAGACAGTTACTCTCTCAATAAATAACAATTGCCAAATATTTATCAATAGAACAAAAAAAAATTGAAATATTTTTTGTTGCAACTACGGTCAAAGTAATAACAAATTAGTTCATTTATAGTGTCCGGCACGATATCGCAGTTCTGATGAAACGAGGAAACGTAGATATAAACGTCGCAGAAAAAAATTACAATTTTTCGCGGTTTTACAGGGTTTTTCAGAGTTTTACCGATTTTACCGTAGGACTACGATGAGTAGGGAGGAGGAATTGAGGATGAAGTGAAAGTACATGAGGGTGATCTGACTATCTCCTCCGATGCAATCTACAACTGGATGAAAACCGAGATGAACACTCTGTTCACGAATGAGACCCCTGACTTGTCTACATCCCTCGTTTCCGATCAGTGATGTTGATAAATGCATATTGATTGCTTGCTTTTATAATATTTTCTCATGCATAATATAAAATAAAGTCGATTGGGTAGTTTTTAGATGTACAAAGAATAATCTCCTTTCCGTTAATTCATTAGAATCGATGAAAAAGGAGAAAGTGTAGTGATTTTCCTCGAATAACTCGAAAATGAATTGTCATAGCTATTCGATCATGATAGAACTTTTTATTCGCCTTTCCGAGGGCATCATTTTCCTTTATTGAATAGTCGATTGGACCATTTTGAAGGCAGATACGATCGAAAAACTGTTGAGGCGGAAAAAATGACTAAGTCCCGTGCACTCTATTAAACGGTATTGAGGGGACAGAGATACGGTAAATGAACAACATACCGACTTTGTACGTGATCTGATAACTATTTCTCTGCAATAATACGCGTGTACTCAAGAGAAAATTTTCGAGAAAAGATCGCATTTTTGTTCAAGAAATGTGTTTTTCGCGTTTTTCGCCCTGAAGACGACTTTGCAGCGGACGGGTCATGAAGTACTTTTTTGGAGTGCATTAGAATACGGTTCGAATGACACCTGTCAGCTCGCTGTACGATGAAAATGAATCGAGTTATGATCATTTACAGGGTAGATCACAAAAAAATCGATAATTTGTAATTTTGGCCAAATGAAGTGGCTTGGCCTTCTCATGACGCCCAACCACACCCACTGACCAACTTTCATCGAAATCGAAGACAAAAAATTTTCCTAGTGGCAGGCCCTGCCGTTTTTGCTACACTTTTACAGGAGACCCGTGATATAACACACTATCTGAGAGAATTCAACAACCGATTTTTTTCTTGGTATTGACGAAAAATGAATTTTCCGGTTTTATGTATGATAATTATAGGCTCCATGAGTGAAGTACATTGGTACTTGGAAATATCTTACAATTGAAAATTCGCATCAGGGGGCGCGTTTGGTGTAGTTTGGCGACTTTTCCTAATAAGTTTATTTCGAATCCAATCGATTCGGGAGTGGGCGTAATCGACTCCTTGGCCAATTCTAAGAAACTATTGCCGAGGAGAGTTTTTCGAGCAAAGGACAACGAACGTTGGAATTGGAAAAATAATTACATTAAATTAATTCTCACTATTTTCCCATGGCGAACTACAATTTTTTATTTGCTTAATAGCTTCTACATGTCATTACACATCTTCAATTTAAAAAGTATAATTTTTTTTTCTCAATCGCTTCTACATAAAGAGAATTATGGAAAATAGTGAGAATTAATTTAATGTAAACATTTTTTTTCGAAAATTCCCAATATCAGCGTTCGTTGACCTTTGATCGAAAAACTCTCCTCGGCAATAGCTTCTTAGAATTGGCCAAGAAGTCGATTTCGCCCACTCCCGAATCGATTGGATTCGAAATAAACTTATTAGGAAAAGTCGCCAAACTACACCAAACGCGCCCCCTGATGCGCATTTTCAATTGGAAGATATTTCCAAGTACCAATGTACTTCACTCATGGAGCCTGTAATTATCATACATAAAACCGGAAAATTCATTTTTCGTCAATACCACACATATGTGGATTTTCTCAGATAGCGTGATATATATCTATTAATTTTAATTATTTAATTTTGCGATAAATTCTTTGAAAAGTGATAAACGTATGGTGCTTATCACTTTACATGATGTGAAAAAAATATTTATATTGTCCGTATAAAATGTACTTGCATAATTGCATTGCTACTGCTGCTAAACAGAGGAAGAACTATCGATTAACTCCCCACTCTTTCCTCCTTCCCTTCCTCGCTCTCTCTGATCTACCTACTCTCTCACCGGTGCTCTCTCTCTAAACATAGAAATTCATTGCGGCAGTGGTTGGCTACTCTCGTACCAAATAAACAAGTGTATTTTATACGGTCAATACCACACGACTGAAGGCAGGTATTGGCTGTACTAGGGAATAATTAGTGCATTTTAGGGGAAAACACATGGGTGGGGTGTTCGGGAATTTGCGCGCAAAAAAAGAAGACTCTGCGAAATGGAAAAATAAAGTGACTTACCTGTCTAAATCGTCATGCTCTATTGCGTGATTTAAGAGAATGGAACAGAATCGATCGATGCCTAATGAGCATTCAAAAAGATTGGTTTCTGTCATTGAGCAGATCTGGAGTATTGCTATTATTATTATTATTATTATTATTATTATTGTTATTATTATTATTATTATTATTATTTTTATTATTATTGTAATTATTATTATTATTATTATTGTTATTATTATTATTATTATTATTATTATTATTATTGTAATTATTATTATTATTATTATTATTATTATTATTATTATTATTATTATTATTATTATTATTATTATTATTTTTATTATTATTATTATTATTATTATTATTATTATTATTATTATTATTATTATTATTATTTTTATTATTATTATTATTATTATTATTATTATTATTATTATTATTATTATTATTATTATTATTATTATTATTATTATTATTATTATTATTATTATTATTATTATTATTATTATTAGTATTATTATTATTATTATTATTATTATTATTATTATTATTATTATTATTATTATTATTATTATTATTATTATTATTATTATTATTATTATTATTATTATTATTATTATTATTATTATTATTATTATTATTATTATTATTATTATTATCATTATTATTATTACTATTATTATTATTATTATTATTATTATTATTATTATTATTATTATTATTATTATTATTATTATTATTATTATTATTATTCTTATTACTATTATTATCATTATTATTATTACTATTATTATCATTATTATTATTATTATTCTTATTATTATTATTATTATTCTTATTACTATTATTATCATTATTATTATTACTATTATTATCATTATTATTATTATTATTCTTATTACTATTATTATCGTTATTATTATTACTATTATTATCATTATTATTATTATTATTATTATTATTATTAGTATTATTATTATTATTATTATTAGTATTATTATTATTATTATTATTATTATTATTATTATTATCCTTACTATCCTTATCATTAGTATTATTATTATTATTATTATCCTTACTATCCTTATCATTAGTATTATTATTATTATTATTATCCTTACTATCCTTATCATTATTATTATTATTATTATTATTATTATTATTATTATTATTATTATTATTATTATTATTATTATTATTATTATTATTATTATTATTATTATTATTATTATTATTATTATTATTATTATTATTATTATTATTATTATCATTATTATTATTATTATTCTTATTACTATTATTATCGTTATTATTATTACTATTATTATCATTATTATTATTATTATTATTATTATTATTATTATTAGTATTATTATTATTATTATTATTAGTATTATTATTATTATTATTATTATTATTATTATTATTATCCTTACTATCCTTATCATTAGTATTATTATTATTATTATTATCCTTACTATCCTTATCATTATTATTATTATTATTATTATTATTATTATTATTATTATTATTATTATTATTATTATTATTATTATTATTATTATTATTATTATTATTATTATTATTATTATTATTATTATTATTATTATTATTATTATTATTATTATTATTATTATTATTATTATTATTATTATTATTATTATTATTATTATTATTATTATTATTATTATTATTATTATTATTATTATTATTATTATTATTATTATTATTATTATTATTATTATTATTATTATTATTATTAATGTTGTTATTTGAACCTTTTAATTATCATTAATTGATAAAATACCTCCAGTATACTTAATATTCCTCGGCCTTCAGCAACGTTCAGACAGCGCTCCAAGCATAAGTTGAACGGTTTAATACTCTCCAGCAGACTGAGCTTTTTGTTCCTGCAATCATAGATCTTTAAATATTACCATCATTTTTTATGCAAAAAAGTACTCTCATCTTACTTTATCTTAGCAGCGCGCTCAAAACACTGTGCTCTCAAGCGTTTAAAATTTAAAATTCATAGGTTTCTCTAATTGTTTTCCTAAGCAGATTTCTCTAATTGTGGCATGAATCATTTTCTATTCTCTATGTATTTGAGTGTGATAATCGAAATCGTTAAACTGAATATTGAACTTACCGATGCAACGTGTCGATGACAAACAGGGCACCGCTAATGATAGTATCATGACGAACTTGCCTCGTTACATTCAAACATGCTTCAACGCAGGCATTCACTTCCGATGGATGATTAAATTCTTTAAACTGTAATATTTATCACGTGTTATCGATTGATCGGGGGGTGTTTGATGGCCACAAAAAGTATGGCGAATACGAGTATCCTTCCATAATCTTATCCTAAATAATATCTTTCCCCAGCTCCACATTATTGTGTGTTAAACTTGGTTTATCGTATATAAGCTTCCGTTTCTGTGATAAAGTATTGACTATTGAACCCCACAGTATGCGCGTTAGTTGACCAATCGTGTGTCAACTTTAAGAAAAGAGCTATCTGGCATCAATCCTATTTCAAATAAAAAAATGATTGCCTGTTTTTCGTCATCCAAAAATTTGTGTTTTCCCAAACAAGGGTGGTTTTTTATCACACTCAAATATAAATTAGAATTCTTTTGTCAATTTCGGCAAATACCGAAATATTTTCGGCATTCCAAAATATATTTCGCGCACACGTTGAAAGATAGAGCGGTCTGCCGAAAATGGAAGAGACGTTCCGAATGCCGAAAAAAATTGATAGCATGACTTGTGTGACATCTGAAACGACACCCACTACAAGTTTTGTACGAACTTGGGTTCTGTCACGAAAAAAAAATCTGGAAATGAAAATTTAAAAATATCGTAACTTCAATCGAAATCGATAATGAGGAGAGTTTCAAATTAGCATGGGGTGTTCCTTTAAAGGTACATCCCAAGCAAATTTTACCCTCCGCATTGGCAATACTTTCTCGCAGACAAAGAAAGCGAGAGAGCATTGCCAGAGCGGAGAGTGTCAAATTTGCTTGGGGTCTCACTTTAAGGACTTTTTGTACTATATGCTTAATCTACGTAGTAGTTCGCGGAACGATAAGTAGATAGAGACTAGGGTGGCGAGAACCAGTCACTAGTCAATAATTATTCTCTCTCTCCAACTAGTGCGTAATCTTTTCCACTCTCTCTGCTACTCTATTTTTCGTTGAGGTCTCTATTAGAGACCTCAACGAAAAATAGACAAGCACCAACAACTAGCGGAAATTCGCTAAAAGTATAAAATACATTACATATATGAATATATCTAATACAGCGTCAAGTTCATCCTGTTTGTGTTGCTTAGTGTAGTAATTGAGTGTATTCAAGCAGGTTGAAGCACTCCAATCATTACAGATCTGAACACTCTTCTTTATCCAAGGATAGAACGAAAGATCTCGGTCTTCGAGCTGCGTTCCTAAATGGCGGATTTGAACATGGAGAACAAAATAATATGCAAATCCTGCGTTCCTAACCTATCAGGCACACAGTCTGCATCGCGTCATGTCTTTCCATAATGAGCTTCATATGCTCAATACCAATCGAACTCCTCTGACTATGTACATCAGAAATATCGATGCATGCGAGTTTAGGCCATGGCGAAGCTTTTTCCTTGAGCAAACTCTCGCAAATTAGTGATGTTAAATTGATCCTGAAAGCACAATCATCTATTGTTGCCTTTAGAATGTCTGCAGTTGACACGCACACTGAAAAAAAGTGTTTAAACAATACCACCTCAGAAGAACACAAGAGACCTGTGTTGTGTTATGTTTAACATTTTTTTAAATATTTTTTACACTTTATAGGTGTTACTACATACTGTAGTTTCGTTTCACTCCTTTTTCTCGGTGTGCGTAGTCTGAAAACATGAGCATACCCATTGTTCGTGGCCTTTCCAATATCAAGCACTCTAAGCTCCTTTAGACTGGCTAAAGTTTCGGTTAACTCTTCTAAATTCATGCTCAATTTAAGTTCATAAAGCCCAAGCTCCATCAATTGCTTGACTTGACTGAGACAAGATATATTAGAAAGTAGAGGACACGAAGAGACGTCGAGCTGGAGAAGTTGAGGAAGTCCCTGAAGAAACTTTTACACATTCTTTAATCGTAATTATTTATCAATAAATGATTTATGAATTGATTTTTTTTATAATAATAATATTTTTTATGTGGCCAGTGGAAAAGAAAGTTACAGGATGGAGTGAATACTAGAGTACACATAAATACAATGTTACAACTGTGGCAACGTAAGATAATGGTTTGATCGATAATAAATTGGAGAAATTCAATGAATTCTAAAATTATCTGGAAAAGCCAAGGAATTGCTCTCTCACACGCGAGAATTATTCCTTGGATTTCCCATTGAGATGTTATAACGTAATTTGCTGTGTGCAAATTGAAATAAATTGAACTTTTTCAATGTTTTTATTCTCACTTTTGTTTTTTTTGTTAATTTTTTGAAACTTTCTTGGTTGAAGCATTGGGCAAATCGTAACCAACAAACCTTTAGTATAGTATAGAGAATTTCTACAGTTAAACTCAGTGTACGTGGAATAACAAGAGTGTCCAATGTTGTGAATAAATCAATCTAAAAAAAATTTAAAAAATTTCAATTTGATATTTCACTTCATTTCAAACAACTTTATCGGCTTTATATTGCTGTTGTCACCAGCCGATAACGTTTAATATATATATATATATATATATATATATATATATATATATATATATATATATATATATATATATATATATATATATAAATTAAGAAATTTGAAATAAAAATTTTAACAGTACAATACATACCTTTGAAATAAAGCTTTTTGGTATATCGTCGAATCCAACTAGTTCAAGTTGATTCAGAGTATAACATTCACTCAACGATTCAGGAACAGTGAATGACTCGCCTGAATTAACCAAAACAAATATGTTAATAAATGAACTGATTACTATTATTAATGGATAAAACACAATCGTTTCTAATCCAAAATGTTATCGTAGCGACCGAAAATAGGCAAAATATTAATTTATATTTTTAACATAGTTAAATTTTAATATTGATATGCATGCAAACCTAATTTTGTGCTGTTTAATTATCATTTATTTAATCAGGCTTTCTAATCATAAAGTATTTATTAGCTTTTATTTTTTATGGAACATCTTAAGGGGCGGTAGATAGTTATTGCAACAGGAAAGCATTATTTAAAAAAAAATTAAATAAAAGAATTAGATTTTACTTGAAATAAATGAATTTAATGAATTTAATTTAAATTCTACTGGAAACAGCCAACTTACGGTCATAATCTCTCAACCTTCCATATAAAATCAATTTCTTTAGTCGATGTTGGAGAATGGTTGATATTGAATCGTAGTCTGATTTGGTGAGTAAAATCTCTGCCTGTAATTAGTGTTACAAACTAAAGTGGACAAGCATAAACTAAATGAGGTCCCCGCGTAAGGCTGGCTTCAGTTAAGGACACATCTATGAGAGAGTTTGCACAGATTAGAGAATTTCAAATATATCAACATATTTAAAGGTATTGATCGTATAAAATCACTTGTTTGTTTTGTACGAGGGTATTCATTCTCCTCCGGACATGTGATTTTCGGGGGGGGGCAATTATTTGACATACCATTTTGAAGTAAATATAATATATGTAAATGAAATAAATTTATTGGTGGTTACGACCTGAGGCTGTATTCATGAACAATGACAAACCGTTTGCCGGCAAATGTGACACCACAAGCATAGTCGGCATTTGCCAAAAATCCACCGCCTATGCTTATGACGTCACGTTTGCCGGAAACGGGTTGCCACCGTTCCTGGATACCTATACTGAATCGGTTACTTTTGTTCTTGGAATTTTGTCAAGTTTTTCATGTCTAACAAAACTTTTCACTGTCACGGCGTGACAGATCTCAACGTTTCGAGATCTGTCACGCCGTGACAGTGAAAAAGATGATCGAAAAAGAGAGATAGTGCGAAAAAGAGAAAGAGCGCAGACGATGAGAGTATACCATACTGCGGCATACCGTAATTTATTGGCTTTTTTTCTCATATTTCAATGTGAAGGGTACCTCGGTAATAGTAAATCTTTTTGTATCAAGTAATGATAGTGAAGAGTTTAGACGACATTTCCAATTCAAACTTCGAATCACGCCATTTGAAATGAAAATTGGTAGCGGTGAGTCAAATGTAGGCATTCGTTTGGCTATAATAAGATCAGCCAACCGATCTAGTGCTAGCTCCTCGAGGCTCTTGTCGACAAACATCTGAAATTAACAGTTTTTAAAATTTTAGTTAAACTCCTTCCTTGCGCAGTTTTTGCGAGACTCGCGTTAATGTTCACAGTTACAGCTGGGGAGGTGGTGTTTTGACGCTTTTTTCTATGTATGAAGTGAGTTATAATTATTGACCGTATAAAATACACTTGTTATTTGGTACGAGAGTAGCCAACCACTGCCACAATGAATTTCTATGTTTAGAGAGTGAGCACGGGTGAGAGAGTAGGTAGATCAGAGAGAGCGAGGAAGGAAAGGAGGAAAGAGTGGGGAGTTAATCGATAGTTCTTCCTCTGTTTAGCAGCAGTAGCAATGCAATTATGCAAGTACATTTTATACGGACAATAAGAATGATATCCATGCATTTATAGGCAAACTTAAATTCCGATATTCAAGACACACGTGGTCTTGTGGGAGATCACTGCTAGGCAAGTGATAACTCAAGGCAAATTCAGTCCATGCAAATAGTTATCGAAATGACAAATGTGAAAAAAGGCTAGATTATTTTAACTTTTCGTTAAATTATGCATAATTTTTTGAGTAATTAGATTGACAAAATGCATTGCAATTTACAAATTCAGTGCTCCTTGATATTATAATTTTTTAAAGGACTTTCCATTGTAAAATAGGATAGACATTGGTAAGGTAGAAATGAAGCTCTGTCAAGAATTAGAGAGAGAATGAAAGGGGAAATTAAAAATGGATAGTGTTGGATAGGAAAAAAACTATAATAAATCAAAAAGAATGTAGTGGGCCATGGTCCTAATGTTTATCACCCTACTTTTGCAAGATAAAGCTGGCACACCTTACAGAGAAGGCATGTTAGCTCATATTAGTTTCTCACCCAGCATATCATTGCCAGAGGGAACTATCGGGTCACCTGGTTCTCTCAATCCCTCGATCTTTTCTCTCTCTCCTTTCCCACTCCCTACTCATACTGTATTCACAAAACAATTCTCTTACGGGATATTTTGTTCTAATAAATTGACTGTTTAGAACAGAACATCAGAAATTAAACTTCTTACTTTTCAAGAGGATTTTCGCAGCAATTTCTTATAATAAGAAAATGAAAAATAAGAAAATTTAAATTTAGGTAAATTTTCTGAGTGAGTATCAAGTTCGCCTTTTTTCAACCAAGGACAGTTCTTTTTTCAACGACAGTTCCTGAACCTTCTCGAACTTCGAGAGCTCCTGGAACTTGTTCCTTTTCGATCTTTACACACCTTACAGAATGGTTTACGGGAGGTAATTTGTGTTACGGGAGCAGGGATAGAGAAAAAGGTTAGCTTCTTATTCCACACTCTCTCGAAAAGACACGGTAGATAATACTCTCTCGCTTGAAATCGTAAATAACTAACCAATTTCCCATGTTTTCTTCGCCCCACAGCTCAGAAACCGACTCGACATCTCCACTTCAAATCTCGGCCGTTCTTGATCAACTGATTGGGTGATGAATAATGTCTACCAAGATGTTAAGTAGGTATGCACGATAACCCCGATATAATGATGGAATGGCTGCCCGCTTGGAAGGGTGCAAAACTGTCCCTAAACGCTATAGGAAAGGAAGGAAAAAGTCAAAAAGTCGCCCTCATTCTTGTTCTGCTCTCTTGGTGTGGTTTATTACTAGCTGTACCCTGATGGCATTCTGAAGGTGTGTAAAGATCGAAAAGGAACATTTCAGAAAGTTCCAGAAGCTCTCGAAAGTTCTGGAAGGTTCTAAAACTAACGAATAAAGTATAGCCCATATACATCTTAATCCAAACTTGAACGTTTTAAAACAATTTTGGTTAAAAAAAGTCGAATTTGGTACTCACATAGAAAATTTACTTAAATTTATAATTTCTTACTATTCATTTTCTTATTATAAGAAATGTCTGCGAAAATCTTCGAAAAAGTAAGAAGTTTAATTTATGATGCTCTGTTTTTTTTTTAACAGTCAATTTATAAGAACAGAATATCCCTTAAGAGAATTATTTTGTGAATACGGTAAGAGTGGGAAAGGAGAGCGAGAAAAGATCGAGGGATTGAGAGAACCAGGTCACCCGATAGTTCCCTCTGGCAAAGATATGCTGGGTGAGAAACTAATATGAAGCAAGCCTTCTCTGTAAGGTGTGCGTGCTTTATCTTGCAAAAGTAGAGTGATAGACATTAGGACCGTGGCCCACTACAGTCATTTTGATTTATTGTAGTTTTTTTCCTATCCAACACTACCCATTTTTAATTTTTCCCTTTCATTCATTTCTACCTTACCAATGTCTTTCCTATTTTACAAAAAAAGTCCTAAAAAATTATAATATCAAGGAGCACTGAATTTGTAAATTTCAATGCAATTTGCCAATCTAATTACTCAAAATTATTATGCATAATTTAACGAAAAGTTAAAATAATCTAGCCTTGTTTCACATTTGTCATTTCGATAACTATTTGCATGGACTGAATTGGCCTTGAGTTATCACTTGCCTAACAGTGATCTCCCACAATACCGCGTGTGCCTAGAATATCGGAATTTACTTCTTAATTATGAATCACTTCATACATAGAAAAAAAGCGTTAAAACACCACCTCCCCAGCTGTAACTGTGAACATTAATTCGCGCGAGTCTCGCAAAAACTGAATTCAACTAAATTCACTAAATTCAGCTAAAGCTGAGTTCAGCTAAAGCTGCCACTCCCCAACCGAAATCGCTTAAGCGACGGAACTCCATCACTCCCTTATTGCTTCATTCATTCATTATTCTTGATTTTAACTGATGGATAAATCAATAAATAAATAAATAAATAAAACTAAATCTTTCAACAGTTAATTTCAGATGTCTGTCGACAAATGCCTCGAGGAGCTAGCACTAGATCGGTTGGCAGATCTTATTATAGCCAAACGAATGCCTACATTTGACTCACCGCTACCAATTTTCATTTCAAATGGTGTAATTAGAAGTTTGAATTGGAAATGTCATCTAAACTCTTCTCTATCATTACTTGATACAAAGAGATTTACTATTACCGAGGTATCCTTCACATTGAAGTTTGAAAAAATACCAATAAATTACGGTATGCCACAGTATGCTATACTCTCATTGTCTGCGCTCTTTCTCTTTATCGTACATCGAAACCCTGTGCCAGACATTAATAGCCTGACAAAATTCCGTGAACAAAAGTAACTGATTCAGTACAAGTGACCAAGAACGGTGGCAAATTGAAAGTCATCAAACATGACGTCATAAGGGGGTGGAGGATGTTTGGCATTACGATTGTCACGTTTGTAGGAAAACAATTTGCCAACGTTCATGGATACGGCCACAGGTCGTGACTATCAACACGAAATTTAAAAAAAAAAGAAGTGTTTCTAGCGATCAAAAAGCTAAAATAAATAGTGTACAATAGGTAGAATAAAGTTTTCTACCTTTCACTATTTTTATATTCGCTTTCACGCTCGAGACCGTGCGGTGCAGAATGGAATGGAATCGAATGAAAAGGAATGGGCGAGAAAGTGTGTAGAACGAGAGATTGTGTGTGGCGAAAATGATTTCAAATCATCAGGAAATTTCCAAGGGGATGAACCACACGAACGCATTAACGTATTTTTTTCGCAAACCATTCATTCGAAAGCTCATGAAAAACATAATAACATACTGGAAGAAGAGCACCTCCTTTTCCTAAATTTTTGAGTTATTTGCTTCTAAGTGAAGCTCTGTTCAGAATAATTTTCATGACCTCTGGTTTGTTTAGATCGATAGAGCAAGAAAAAAGAGCGGGGGTCACTCTTGTGACACTTTTCCGCTAAAACGCACCAGAATCGAGAAATTCGTGCTCAAAGTTGGGACTTCACCTTAAAGAACCGGTGTATTGAGCCCCAAAATGAAA
The DNA here is from genome assembly GCA_943737045.1 of Parapristionchus giblindavisi. NCBI lineage: Eukaryota > Metazoa > Nematoda > Chromadorea > Rhabditida > Diplogasteridae > Parapristionchus > Parapristionchus giblindavisi. The sequence goes on along the minus strand of CALSFV010000367.1, from coordinate 117,346 downwards.
ATTGAACAATGAGACTTTGGGTTCTGGTAGGGCATGCCTAGAGATGTCCAAAAATGGTCCTAACTCATTTCACTATTTTTTCTTCATTCCCACTCTCATCTCAATTCTCTCGTGACGGGCGTGATATTTTGTCTAAGGCCAGCAGCCTTTCTAATAATAAAAATTCTGTAAACAATCTGAAAAATATTACCCTCATGAGTTTATCTAGCATATCTTCAAGTTCATCTTGTTTGTGTTGCTTAGTGTAGTAATTGAGTGTATTCACGCAGGTTGAAGAACTCCATTCATTACAGATCTGAACACTCTCCTTTATCCAAGGATACCACGAAAGATCTTGGCGTTCGAGCTGTGTTCCTAAAAGAAAGTTTCGGACATGGGGAACAAAATAATAAGCAAAGCCTGCGTTCCTAACCTATCAGGCACACAGTCTGCATCTTGTCATGTTTTTCAATAATGAGCTTCAAATGCTGAATTCCAATCGAACTCCACTGACTATGTACATCAGAAATGTCGATGCATGCGAGTTTAGGCCATGGCGAAGCTTTTTCCTTGAGCACACTTTCGCAAATTATTGATGTTAAATTGATCCTGAAAGCACAATCATCTATTTTTGCCTTTAGAGTGTCTGCAGTTGACACGCACACTGAGAAAAGTGTTAAAACAATACCACCCTAGAAGAGCACAAGACACCTGTGGTGTGTTATGTTTAACATTTATTGATATTTTTTACACTTTATAGGTGTTACTACATACTGTAGTTTCGTTTCACTCCTTTTTCTCGGTGTGCGTAGTCTGAAAACATGAGCATACCCATTGTTCGTGGCCTTTCCAATATCAAGCACTTTAAGCTCCTTTAGACTGGCTAGAGTGTCTGTTAACTCTTCTAAATTCATGCTCAATTTAAGTTCGTAGAGTCCAAGCTGCATCAATTGCTTGGCTTGGATGAGACAGGATATGTTAGAAAGTAGAGGACACGAAGAGACGTCGAGCTGGAGAAGTTGAGGAAGTCCCTGAAGAAAATTTTCCACATTCGTTAATCGTAATTATTAATCAATAAATGAGTTGATTTAATAATAATAATAATAATAATAATTTTCATGTGGCCAGTGGAAAAGAAAGTTACAGAATGGAGAGAATACGGGAGTACACATAAATACAATGTTACAAGTGTGGCAATATAGGATAATGGTTTGATCGATAATAAATTGGAGAAATTCAATGAATTCTATCATTATGTACAAAATCCAAGGAATTATTCTCTCACACGGTCCCATAGAGATGTTATAACGTAATTTGCTGTGTGCAAATTCAACTTTTTATTCGCGTGTTTTTATTCTCACTTTTGTTTTTTTTGTTATTTTTTTGAAAATTTCTTGGTTGAAGCATTGGGCAAATCATAAACAGCAAACCTTTAGTATATTATAGAGAATTTTTCCAGTTAAAGTCATTGTACGTGGTATAACAAGAGTGTCCAATGTTGTAAATAAATCAATCTAAAAAAATAATTTTAAAAAAAATTTCAATTTGATATTTCACTTCATTTCAAAAAAACTTTATCTTCCTTATGTTGCTATTGTCACCAGCCGACAACGTTTAAGATACAAATGTGATATACAAATTATATATATATATATATATATATATATATATATATATATATATATATATATATATATATATTTAGAAATTTGAAATAAAAATTTGAAAAGTGCAATACATACCTTTGAAATAAAGCTTTTTGGTATATCCTCGAATCCAATTAGTTCAAGTTGATTCAATGTATAACATTCACTCAACGATTCAGGAACAATGAATGACCCCTCTGAATTAACCAAAATAAATATGTAAATAAATGAACTGTTTATTATTATTAATGGATAAAACACAATCGTCTCTCATCCAAAATGTTATCGTAGCAACCGAAAATCGTAAGGCAAAATATTAATTTATATTTCTATCACATAAGTAAATTTTAATATTAATGTGCATACAAACCTAATTTGTTCTTTTTAATTATCATTTAATAAATCAGGCTTTCTAGAAAAAAACTATTTATTAACTTTTATCTTTTATGGAACATCTTAGTTTTTAATAGTTTTTAATAGTACCATAGTAGATAGTTTTTTGCAAACGGAAGTATTATTGTTTTTATTTACTGAATAATTTGAAATTTACATAAAAGATTTTGATTTAATTTAATGAATTTAATGAATTTAATTTAAATTCTGCTAGAAACAGCCAACTAACCGTCAAGATCTCTCAACTTTCCATATAAAATCAATCTCTTGAGTCGATGTTGAAGAATGGTTGATATTGAATCGTAGTCTGATTCGGTGAGTAAAATCTCTACCTGTAATTTGTGTTACAAACTAAAATGGATATATGTAAACTAAATGACATCCTGGAGTAAGCCAGTCATCAGTTAAGGACGCATCTACGATAGAATATGCATAGAGTAGAGAATTTCAAATATATAAAAATAGTGAAAGGTAGAAAACTTTATTCTACCTATTGTACACTATTTATTTTAGCTTTTTGATCGCTAGAAACACTTCTTTTTTTTTAAAATTTCGTGTTGATAGTCACGACCTGTGGCCGTATCCATGAACGTTGGCAAATTGTTTTCCTACAAACGTGACAATCGTAATGCCAAACATCCTCCACCCCCCTTATGACGTCATGTTTGATGACTTTCAATTTGCCACCGTTCTTGGTCACTTGTACTGAATCAGTTACTTTTGTTCACGGAATTTTGTCAGGCTATTAATGTCTGGCACAGGGTTTCGATGTACGATAAAGAGAAAGAGCGCAGACAATGAGAGTATAGCATACTGTGGCATACCGTAATTTATTGGTATTTTTTCAAACTTCAATGTGAAGGATACCTCGGTAATAGTAAATCTCTTTGTATCAAGTAATGATAGAGAAGAGTTTAGATGACATTTCCAATTCAAACTTCTAATTACACCATTTGAAATGAAAATTGGTAGCGGTGAGTCAAATGTAGGCATTCGTTTGGCTATAATAAGATCTGCCAACCGATCTAGTGCTAGCTCCTCGAGGCATTTGTCGACAGACATCTGAAATTAACTGTTGAAAGATTTAGTTTTATTTATTTATTTATTTATTGATTTATCCATCAGTTAAAATCAAGAATAATGAATGAATGAAGCAATAAGGGAGTGATGGAGTTCCGTCGCTTAAGCGATTTCGGTTGTGGAGTGGCAGCTTTAGCTGAACTCAGCTTTAGCTGAATTTAGTGAATTTAGTTGAATTCAGTTTTTGCGAGACTCGCGCGAATTAATGTTCACAGTTACAGCTGGGGAGGTGGTGTTTTAACGCTTTTTTTCTATGTATGAAGTGATTCATAATTAAGAAGTAAATTCCGATATTCTAGGCACACGCGGTATTGTGGGAGATCACTGTTAGGCAAGTGATAACTCAAGGCCAATTCAGTCCATGCAAATAGTTATCGAAATGACAAATGTGAAACAAGGCTAGATTATTTTAACTTTTCGTTAAATTATGCATAATAATTTTGAGTAATTAGATTGGCAAATTGCATTGAAATTTACAAATTCAGTGCTCCTTGATATTATAATTTTTTAGGACTTTTTTTGTAAAATAGGAAAGACATTGGTAAGGTAGAAATGAATGAAAGGGAAAAATTAAAAATGGGTAGTGTTGGATAGGAAAAAAACTACAATAAATCAAAATGACTGTAGTGGGCCACGGTCCTAATGTCTATCACTCTACTTTTGCAAGATAAAGCACGCACACCTTACAGAGAAGGCTTGCTTCATATTAGTTTCTCACCCAGCATATCTTTGCCAGAGGGAACTATCGGGTGACCTGGTTCTCTCAATCCCTCGATCTTTTCTCGCTCTCCTTTCCCACTCTTACCGTATTCACAAAATAATTCTCTTAAGGGATATTCTGTTCTTATAAATTGACTGTTAAAAAAAAAACAGAGCATCATAAATTAAACTTCTTACTTTTTCGAAGATTTTCGCAGACATTTCTTATAATAAGAAAATGAATAGTAAGAAATTATAAATTTAAGTAAATTTTCTATGTGAGTACCAAATTCGACTTTTTTTAACCAAAATTGTTTTAAAACGTTCAAGTTTGGATTAAGATGTATATGGGCTATACTTTATTCGTTAGTTTTAGAACCTTCCAGAACTTTCGAGAGCTTCTGGAACTTTCTGAAATGTTCCTTTTCGATCTTTACACACCTTCAGAATGCCATCAGGGTACAGCTAGTAATAAACCACACCAAGAGAGCAGAACAAGAATGAGGGCGACTTTTTGACTTTTTCCTTCCTTTCCTATAGCGTTTAGGGACAGTTTTGCACCCTTCCAAGCGGGCAGCCATTCCATCATTATATCGGGGTTATCGTGCATACCTACTTAACATCTTGGTAGACATTATTCATCACCCAATCAGTTGATCAAGAACGGCCGAGATTTGAAGTGGAGATGTCGAGTCGGTTTCTGAGCTGTGGGGCGAAGAAAACATGGGAAATTGGTTAGTTATTTACGATTTCAAGCGAGAGAGTATTATCTACCGTGTCTTTTCGAGAGAGTGTGGAATAAGAAGCTAACCTTTTTCTCTATCCCTGCTCCCGTAACACAAATTACCTCCCGTAAACCATTCTGTAAGGTGTGTAAAGATCGAAAAGGAACAAGTTCCAGGAGCTCTCGAAGTTCGAGAAGGTTCAGGAACTGTCGTTGAAAAAAGAACTGTCCTTGGTTGAAAAAAGGCGAACTTGATACTCACTCAGAAAATTTACCTAAATTTAAATTTTCTTATTTTTCATTTTCTTATTATAAGAAATTGCTGCGAAAATCCTCTTGAAAAGTAAGAAGTTTAATTTCTGATGTTCTGTTCTAAACAGTCAATTTATTAGAACAAAATATCCCGTAAGAGAATTGTTTTGTGAATACAGTATGAGTAGGGAGTGGGAAAGGAGAGAGAGAAAAGATCGAGGGATTGAGAGAACCAGGTGACCCGATAGTTCCCTCTGGCAATGATATGCTGGGTGAGAAACTAATATGAGCTAACATGCCTTCTCTGTAAGGTGTGCCAGCTTTATCTTGCAAAAGTAGGGTGATAAACATTAGGACCATGGCCCACTACATTCTTTTTGATTTATTATAGTTTTTTTCCTATCCAACACTATCCATTTTTAATTTCCCCTTTCATTCTCTCTCTAATTCTTGACAGAGCTTCATTTCTACCTTACCAATGTCTATCCTATTTTACAATGGAAAGTCCTTTAAAAAATCATAATATCAAGGAGCACTGAATTTGTAAATTGCAATGCATTTTGTCAATCTAATTACTCAAAAAATTATGCATAATTTAACGAAAAGTTAAAATAATCTAGCCTTTTTTCACATTTGTCATTTCGATAACTATTTGCATGGACTGAATTTGCCTTGAGTTATCACTTGCCTAGCAGTGATCTCCCACAAGACCACGTGTGTCTTGAATATCGGAATTTAAGTTTGCCTATAAATGCATGGATATCATTCTTATTGTCCGTATAAAATGTACTTGCATAATTGCATTGCTACTGCTGCTAAACAGAGGAAGAACTATCGATTAACTCCCCACTCTTTCCTCCTTTCCTTCCTCGCTCTCTCTGATCTACCTACTCTCTCACCCGTGCTCACTCTCTAAACATAGAAATTCATTGTGGCAGTGGTTGGCTACTCTCGTACCAAATAACAAGTGTATTTTATACGGTCAATAATTATAACTCACTTCATACATAGAAAAAAGCGTCAAAACACCACCTCCCCAGCTGTAACTGTGAACATTAACGCGAGTCTCGCAAAAACTGCGCAAGGAAGGAGTTTAACTAAAATTTTAAAAACTGTTAATTTCAGATGTTTGTCGACAAGAGCCTCGAGGAGCTAGCACTAGATCGGTTGGCTGATCTTATTATAGCCAAACGAATGCCTACATTTGACTCACCGCTACCAATTTTCATTTCAAATGGCGTGATTCGAAGTTTGAATTGGAAATGTCGTCTAAACTCTTCACTATCATTACTTGATACAAAAAGATTTACTATTACCGAGGTACCCTTCACATTGAAATATGAGAAAAAAAGCCAATAAATTACGGTATGCCGCAGTATGGTATACTCTCATCGTCTGCGCTCTTTCTCTTTTTCGCACTATCTCTCTTTTTCGATCATCTTTTTCACTGTCACGGCGTGACAGATCTCGAAACGTTGAGATCTGTCACGCCGTGACAGTGAAAAGTTTTGTTAGACATGAAAAACTTGACAAAATTCCAAGAACAAAAGTAACCGATTCAGTATAGGTATCCAGGAACGGTGGCAACCCGTTTCCGGCAAACGTGACGTCATAAGCATAGGCGGTGGATTTTTGGCAAATGCCGACTATGCTTGTGGTGTCACATTTGCCGGCAAACGGTTTGTCATTGTTCATGAATACAGCCTCAGGTCGTAACCACCAATAAATTTATTTCATTTACATATATTATATTTACTTCAAAATGGTATGTCAAATAATTGCCCCCCCCCGAAAATCACATGTCCGGAGGAGAATGAATACCCTCGTACAAAACAAACAAGTGATTTTATACGATCAATACCTTTAAATATGTTGATATATTTGAAATTCTCTAATCTGTGCAAACTCTCTCATAGATGTGTCCTTAACTGAAGCCAGCCTTACGCGGGGACCTCATTTAGTTTATGCTTGTCCACTTTAGTTTGTAACACTAATTACAGGCAGAGATTTTACTCACCAAATCTGACTACGATTCAATATCAACCATTCTCCAACATCGACTAAAGAAATTGATTTTATACGGAAAGTTGAGAGATTATAACCGTAAGTTGGCTGTTTCCAGTAGAATTTAAATTAAATTCATCAAATTCATTTATTGTAAATCAAATCAAATTCTTTTATTTAAATTTTAAAATGGTTAGTTAAGAGGCCTGTTCCCTCAGATCATATTCGACCACCCCCGGACGCGTGTGCTAGCAATAAGAACGGGGGTCCATACTTGGGTGTTAGGAGTGTCATCGGCCCTTATTACACAAAACAGCTGAAATTTCCTGTTTGTTCCCTCAGGCTATTAGAAATAATAATTTTTAAAAAAAACTTAAAAATCATAATTTCTCAAAATGTTGAGATGAAGTCTAAATACCGTTTGCGATGCGTCTAGGGCGCACAGTGCTTTTTAATTCACTATTAGTATGGAATGTGCGTTGATTCCTAAACCACTTTTTTTTACTCGAAATTTTGGTTTTTTCGGACAAATTATCGCTTGTTTTAGTGGGTGCCCAAAGTTTCCGACCAGGTATTGCAGCCTAAGCAATTCTGCATTGATTTTACTTAACCATCCCCGTCGAGTTATGACAAGTGACATATACCAGTCGAACCGCCATGTGATTCTGATAATACACTGTTAGTGACTAGACTCAAACGTTTATGATCTTCGAGAAAATCGATTGTGAAAATTGCAAAATTCCAAGGCACATTGAGGTCAACTCGGTTTTCAGCTCCTATTTCACCGACCGTTGTGGTGTAGTGGATAAAACGCTTGTATTTCATTTTGTAGGTTCATGGTTCGATGCCTGGTATGCGATGTTTTGTTTTGCTGATTTTTCGGTGACCGAACGAAAGAAGAAAACTGTTTATAACGTTAACGTTTGTCAACTTGTACAGCACAATGATCGAAACATTATCTATTGTTACATTATCTATTGCTATTGTTAGCTTCATTAAAATCACATCAGCCAATTTACGCTCTTCACGTGTAGCACCAGATGCATCTGACGACGGTGGAAAGACCGTGGCGAGAAGAGGAACAAAGTTGGGAGGCGAAATTACCGTGAAACACAAATTAGAAGATGAAAAGCCTTAAATGCTGATACAAAAGTGCGCGAGTAATAGATCGGAGGTGAAGCAGACGATCGAAATTAATTTAATTTTAAAAAAAACTTTTAAAAATCATAATTTCTCAAATTGTGAAGAGATGAAGTCTAAATATCAATTGTGATGCGTTTAGGATGCACAGTGCTTGCTAATTCACTATTATCATCGAATGTGCGTTGATTCCTAAACCACTTTTTTAACTCAAATTTTTTGTTTTTCGGACAAATTATCGTTTGTTTTAGGGGGTGCCCAAAAGCCTAAGCAATTCTGCATTGATTTCACTTAAGACTGGGTTCTCCCCGATCGACCATTTTTGCGAATTTTTCGCTCGAAAATTACAGAAAGCAAGTTGGAAACTGATTCAAACAAAATTCTGATTTTTCGCACACATTCATTACGAAAATGTTCGAAAAATGGTTGAACGGATAGATCAGCCATTGAGCATTGGCTTATTCACATCATTAGTACTTCACATTAAGCCACATAAAAGAAAACATTTAAAACTTGAGAAATTTTGAAATTTTCAGACCATGTCGTCGTGAAAATCGAAATTTTCAAGTTGATCCAAGTGATGGGCTTCTTGTGTCATTTTACTCGTCTCACCTCTAAACTTTGAGTAGACCACAATTCCGCACCAATCGTTTGGAAAATACAGCATTTGTTCGGGAAAACCATCGATGACGGAAGTTCGAGCGAAAAATTCGCCAAAATAGTCTAACGGGGAGAATCTAGTTTCAAGTGAAATCGATGCAGAATTGCTTAGGCTGCAAAACCTGGTGGAAATGTTTGTCAGCGGCTACAACACGCGATGATTTGTCCGAAAAAAAAATTTGAGTTAAAAAATGGTTTAGGAATCAACGCACATTCGATGCTAATAGTGCATTAGCAAACACTGTGCACCCTAAACGCATCACAATTGGTATTTAGACTTCATCTCAACAATTTGAAAAATTATGATTTTTAAAAAATTTTTTGAAATTAATTTTTCTAATAGCCTGATGGCACAAACAGGAAATTTCAGATGTTTTGTGTAATAAGGTGACACACCTAACACCCAAGTATGGACCCCCAGTTCCCATTGCCAGCGCACATGTCCAGGATATGGTCGAGTCTTAACGGCCATCTCTCTTAAATAAAACAATGCTTTCCGGTTGCAATAACTACATGTCTACAGCCCTTTAAGATGTTCAATAAAAGATAAAAGTGAACAAATAGTTTATGATTAGAAAGCCTGATTAAAATTTAATTATGTTATAAAATATAAATTTATAATTTGCCTTATTTTGGTTAATTCAGGCGAGTCATACACTGTTCCTGAAGCGGTGAGTGAATGTTATACACTGAATCAACTCGAACTAATTGGATTTCAGGATATACCAAAAAGCTTTATTACTAAGGTATGTATTGTACTGTTAAAATTTTAATTTCAAACTTCTTAATTTTATCTTATCTTTACTTATCGAACTTTATGGCATTATATATATATATATATATATATATATATATATATATATAAATATATATATATATATATATATATATATATTACATATATATGTATATAAATTATTATATTATATATATATATATATAGATATATATATAATTTGTGCATCACATTTTTATATTAAACGTCATTTTTGAAGTGTTTTTTTTCAAATTCCGTACACATTTCGCAAATTGGCAAAATTATGTCATTAGATTTCCCATCTTTCCCTACTTGTGTACACGATTTGCTCACATTCGATCAAAGGTAGTCGAAAAACCAGCTATTTACCAAATACAGGCAACCATTTGCCAGAATACCGGAAAATCGCTCGCAAACAACACTATGCAGCCGAAAAAGTTGTTTGAAAATAAATGAAATATCAAATTGAAATTTGTTTAGGTTAATTTATTCACAACATTGGACACTCTTGTTATTCCACGTACACTGAGTTTAACTGTAGAAATTCTCTATACTATACTAAAGGTTTGATGTTTACGATTTGCCCTGGGCTTCAATCTAGAAAGTAAAAAATATAAAATAAAAAAAAACAAAAAAATAACAAAAACAAACAAAAGTGAGAATAAAAACATTCAAAAAGTTCAATTTTTTTCAATTTGCGCACATTAAATTACGTTATAACGTCTCTATGGGATCGTGTGAGAGAATAATTCATTGGATTTTGCACATATTCACAGAATTCGTTGAATTTCTCCAATTTATGCTCGATATCACCATTATCTTATGTTGTCTAGTTGTGAGATTGTATTTTATATTTCCTCCCGTTTGAACTCCATTCTGTACTTATCTTTTTCTCTGGCCATATAAAGATTATTATTATTATTAAATCAACTTATTTATTAATAACAATTGTGGAAAATTTCTTCAGGGACTTCCACAACTTCTCCAGCTCGACGTCTCTTCGTGTCCTCTACTTTTTAACATATCCTGTCTCATCCAAGCCAAGCAATTGATGCAGCTTGGACTTTACGAACTTAAATTGAGCATGAATTTAGAAGAGTTAACAGACACTCTAGCCAGTCTAAAGGAGCTTAGAGTGCTTGATATTGGAAAGGCCACGAACTATGGGTATGCTCATGTTTTCCGACTACGCACACCGAGAAAAAGGAGTGAAACGAAACTACAGTATGTAGTAACACCTATAAAGTGTAAAAAATATCAAGAAATGTTAAACATAACACACCACAGGTGTCTTGTGCTCTTCTAGGGTGGTATTGTTTTAACACTTTTTCTCAGTGTGCGTGTCAACTGCAAACTTTCTAAAGGCAAAAATAGATGATTGTGCTTTCAGGATCAATTTAACATCAATAATTTGCGAAAGTGTGCTCAAGGAAAAAGCTTCGCCATGGCCTAAACTCGCATGCATCGACATTTCTGATGTACATAGAGAACAGAGACCGATTGGAATTCAGCATTTGAAGCTCATTATGGAAAGACATGACGCGATGCAGACTGTGTGCCTGATAGGTTAGGAACGCAGGCTTTTGCTTATTATTTTGTTCTCTATGTTCCAATCCGCCTTTTAGGAACACAGCTCGAACGCCAAGATCTTTCGTTATATCCCTGGATAAAGGATAGTGTTCAGATCTGTAATAAATGGAGTGCTTCAACCTGCTTGAATGCACTCAATTACTACATTAAGCAACTCAAACATGATGAACTTTTCGCAGTATTAGATGTATTAAGGGTAATAAATTTCATTCTTTTAGAGAATCTCCGTTAGTTGTTGGTGAATGACAAAATATATCACCCCAATTTTTCGATGAAGTCTCTCTCTATTTATCGTTCCGCGATATACGCTAATTGCAAGGAACTACTACGCAGATTACGGATATAGTACAAAGAGTCCTTAAATGTACACCCCGTGCTAATTTGAAACTCTTCGTATTATCGATTCTCTCATTTATTTTTCTACGAAAAAGCATTGCGAGCGGAGATTCGAATTATCTCGGGGTTTACCTTTAAACTTTATGAAAAAGTGGCAAATATTACTTATTCTCTTATACATAATACGTTCTAATTTGTATGGATCGACATACAGTAGCGGTCAAAAGAATTCTCCCAACTTTTAACTGAGATGAGCAATCGGACTCATGTTTTGGCAGAATATAGTACTAGTGAGCATCATATCCTACTCCCATTCTTAGGATTCGTCGTCGTATTATTATGTAGCGATCCTGGAACCCCTCTGTACTTACTCAGCTATAATTATTTTCTCAGCTGTATTTTTCTCAGACTTGTTCTTAACGCTGTATGAACAACATTTACTGACGAGTGAGGAGTAGAATCGATTATGGTATCCATTCAAGCTAATTCATTCCTATGAGAAAATCGAAATTTTCGACACCCTTGAATTTGGGAAAAAATGTCATAACTTTGTGTTCAGTGAAGCTGTAAGCTCCAAGCGTGGCAGAGGTAAGTCCATGAGTGATACAAAACCTGACCGAATATGTGCTCGATCGGTTGAATTTTGAGAAATTTCGAAAATTTATTTTTCTTGTTTTTCGATATACAGGAAGTACCTTCTCATATCAATTTCCATTCTGTTTAAAGGGAGCGCAACCTCTCTCAATGGCCTCTTCATTGCGCACACTATTTCTCTGTTCTCTGACAACGAGATAGCGTAGACCTTTGAAGAGACCGTGGACAAAGGTGTCAACCCCTTTAATAGCCAGGTCTCTCCTATATATAGTAGACGACAGTTTACTATTGTTTCACGAAATTTCGAGATCTTCGAAAGAAGATATACCATATATAGAAGACATCTGACTGTTAATAGAGAAGGCCGTTAAGACTCGACCACCCCCCCCCGGACGCGTGAACTAGCAATGAGAACTGGGAATCCATACTTGGGTGTTAGGAGTGTCATCACACCTTATTACACTAAACCGCTGAAATTTCCTATTTGTGCCCTCAGCCTATTAGAAAAATTAATTTTTTAAAAAACGTTTAAAAATCATAATTTTTCAAATTGTTGAGATGAAGTCTAAATACCAATTGTGATGCGTTTAGGGTGCACAGTGTTTGCTAATGCACTATTAGCATCGAATGTGCGTTGATTCCTAAACCATTTTTTAACTCAAATTTTTTTTTCGGACAAATCATCGCGTGTTGTAGCCGCTGACAAACATTTCTACCAGGTTTTGCAGCCTAAGCAATTCTGCATCGATTTCACTTGAAACTAGATTCTCCCCGTTAGACTATTTTGGCGAATTTTTCGCTCGAACTTCCGTCATCGATGGTTTTCCCGAACAAATGCTGTATTTTCCAAACGATTAGTGCGGAATTGTGATCTACTCAAAGTTTAGAGGTGAGACGAGTAAAATGACACAAGAAGCCCATCACTTGGATCAATTTTAAAATTTCGATTTTCACGACCGGGGTCATGGTCTGAAAACTTCAAAATTTCTCAAGTTTGAAATGTTTTCTTTTATTTGGCTTAATGTGAAGTACTAATGATGTGAATAATATTCAGCCAATGCTCTATGGCTGATCTATCCGTTCAACCATTTTTTTTCTCGAACATTTTCGTTATGAATGCGTGCGAAAAATCAGAATTTTGTTTGAATCAGTTTCCAACTTGCTTTCTGTAACATTCTGTCATAGTACTTTGCAATGTAGATAATCAATATGTAAATCGTTAATTTTCGACAATTAAAAAAAATTCAATTTGAGTGCCTACCTTTTCGGCAAATTTCTGAAATATTGCAGTTTGTCGACTCGAATGCTGCTCCAATGAACAAAATGGCAATGACAAAATGAAGTTTAATGACGAGTAAACGTAGTAGAACTGAAAAATCGATTTCGATGACCCCGTGGCAGGGCTGGGAATTTCTGTTTCTGAATTTTCTGTTTTTCTCTGTTTTCATTTAAAACAGAAAATTTTCAGAAAATATTAATTTTTGAAATATTCTTAACGAAAAAGAAAAACTCATTTGGTGTTGCATTTATGATTTTTTTTCAAATACCATACACAGAGAGAGTAAATTGGCCAAACATGACAGTCAAATGGTAGTCGAAAACCAGATATTTGCCACATTCAGGCAAGCATTTGAGAGAGAGATTTGGGAAAATGGTTCGCAAACTATCCCTACTCGACCAGATTTATTCAATGTGTATATACGGCAGAAAATTTGGTGATCGGATTTTGGTATCTCGGTGTTGGATCTAGTCAAATGAAGCCTGTATTGTCTCGATTCTATAGAGTTGAAATTTGGTGTTTTTCGCTCTTGCCTAGATAAAAAAGCATGTTGGCAGGTTGATTTAACAACCAAAATTGGTTTAGCAACCAAACTAATAAAAAACTTTAAGAAAAGAAGGCAAATCAATGATTTTATGAAATTTTCTGTTTTTTTTTCCCTGAATTTTCTTTTTTTCCTGCTTTTTGAAGACAAAAATTGTGTTTTCTGATTTCAGAAAAAAAATTTTCTGTCCCTGTCATTGCCAAAAAATATTGAAAGGGGAGATCAGCAATTGAGCAATGGCTGAATATTATTCACATCATTAGTACTTCACAATAAGCCACATAAATGAACACATTTCCAACTTGAGAAATTTAGAAATTTTCAGACCATGACCAAATTGTCATGAAAATCGAAATTTTCAAATTGATCCAAGTGATGGTCTTCTTGTGTCATTTTACTCGTCTCACCTTTAAACTTTGAGTAGACCACAATTCCGCACCAATCGATTGGAAAATGCAGCATTTGTTCGGGACCAGGGCTGGGATTTTTTGAAAATAATTTCAAAAAATTTTTTGATCAAAAAATTCAAAAAATGGCTCAAAAAATTTTTGATTTCAAAAATTTTTTGAAAAAATTCTTTACTTTGTTTAAAAGGATAATAAGCAATTCAGAAACATCATTTTTGCCTAAAAAGTAGTTAAAACAGTTAATTACGCAATTAACCAATTTCTGAAACATGAAAAACATGATACTATATTTTTTAACTTTTAAAAAATTCTACGTCAGTGCATTGGGCAGACTAATTCACACCAAAACCTTTAGAATCCACTTCATCAAGACAGTAAAAAGGATAAAAATCAAAAAAATCAAAAAAATCAAAATCAAAAAATCCCAGCCCTGTTCGGGACAACCATCGATGACGGAAATTCGAGCGGAAAATTCGCCAAAATGGTCTAACGTGGAGAACCCAGTTTTAAGTGAAATCAATGCAGAATTGCTTAGGCTACAATACCTGGTCGGAAATGTTTGTCAGCGGCTACAACAAGCGATGATTTGTCCGAAAAAAACCAAAATTTAGATTTTTTTTTTCAAAAAAGTGGTTTAGGAATCAACGGACATTCGATGCTAATAGTGAATTAGCAAGGTCTGTGCGCCTTAGACGCATCGCAAATGGTATTTAGACTTCATCTCAACAATTTGAGAAATTATGATTTTTACACGCGTCCGGGGGGTCGGATATGATCGAGTCTTAGGGAACATACCTCTTAAACAGAATGGAAATTGATAGGAGCAGTTACTTCCTGTATATCGAAAAATAAGAAAAATAAATTTTCGAAATTTCTCAAAATTCAACCGATCGAGCACATATTCGGTCAGGTTTTGTATCACTCATGTGCTGTGAATTCTGCCAAGTGTGGACCCTGTTACTACACTGAGCACAAAGTTATGGCATTTTTGCCCAAATTCAGGGGGTCGGAAATTTCGATTTTCTCAGAGGTATAAATTAGGTCGAATGGATAGCGGATTCCACTCCTCAGTAAATATTGTTCACACACTGTCAACAAGAAGTCTCTGAAAAATCCCGCTGAGGAAATAATCACTGCAGAGCAAGTACAGAGGGGATCCAGGATCGCTACACAATAATACGACGACGAATCATAACAACGGGAGTAGGATATGATGCACACTAGTCTTATAGTACCCTGCCAAAACATGAGCCTGATTGCTCATCTGAATCAAAAGTTACGACACTGCAAAAGTTTAGGCGAATACTTTCGGCTGCTACTGTAGAATAAATAAATATATAGTATATATAACAAATATATATATTTCGGCATTTTTCCTTAACTGACGAAAGAATACCGCCCCTGATAGGAAAAAGCACAAAATTTTGGGTGAGAAAAAACAGGCAATCAATTTTTTTAGTTTTTAGATATTGTGAAATTATGATTGATGCTTTTTTCTTAAAGTTGATCAACTAACGCGCATACTGTGGGGTTCAATAGTCAATACTTTATCACAGAGACGGAAGCTTATATATGTAGGATAAAACACGCGTGTGGATCTGGGGAGGGATATTATTTAGGATATGATTATGGAAGGATACTCGTATTCGCCATACTTTTTGTGGCCATCAAACACCACCCTCTCCCAGATCAATCGATAACACGTGAAAAATATTACAGTTTTATGAATATAATGATCCATCGGAAGTGAATGCCTGCGTTGAAGCATGTCTGAATGTAACGAGGCTGAATGTTCGTCATGATATTATCACTCCCGCCGCCATGAGAGTCATCGAAATGTTGCATCAGTAAGTTCAATATTCAGTTTAGGATATCGGCTCAGTGAGATTCCATGAAGTGCCGGACATCCTCACCGATTTGGCCCAAAAATTTTTTATGGACCCCCATCACAAAATGGGTATTCATTTGGGCTGGTTCCTTGAAACACAGATGTGGCGGGAAACTCGATTTTCACCGAAAAAAATGTGTCGATTAATTATAAGTATAAATAGACAACAAAAACAATACGATATACGATGGTCCGGAGATCCGATCGCGAACTGATTTTTACCTCCTCAAAACATTCTAAAATTAATTAAAATTTAAAACAAAAAAGTGCAGTCCAATGTTTGCCTCATCTAATATAGTAGAAAATTCCGCGTCGAATAAGGGAAAAAATCAAAAATCAAAGGACCCCGCTTCTGAGATAAATGGACCTGTAGTTGACCCGACAATATTTTTGCTTTCAATCCCCTCATGTTTGTACTCATATTGAAGAGCTCGTCGAGTAGAACAACTTTCATCTTGAACGGTTTGTCTGAAACTCATTTACAAGAGAAATACATGAATTAAGATTTATTGGATCCAAATTATTTCGATCGCGTGGATCTTGAGAACAAACGACTTTCATACAATACGACCAACATCAAAAATGACGTGCGAGTACTTTAAGACGAGTACTTTAAACTGAGTATAAACATGGCAAGGATCCGACAATATTTTTTCAAGACCATTTTCGAGTCTTTATTTTTCAGCATAGGGGACTAAAAATTTTTTTCGTGAAACAACAAACTAAGTATGGATTTTTGAATTCTACAATATAGGCGAAAGCATTTTGTGCACAAAAATATTTTACTATTGTTTTACTCAAACTTGTCTGAAAAACCGTGTGAATGTGAAAAAGTAAACTCATGTATTTCTCTTGTACATGAGTTTCAGACAAAACGTTCAACATGAAAGTTGTTCTACTCGACGAGCTCTTCAATATGAGTACGAACATGATGGGGTATGAAAGCAAAAATATTTTCGGGTAAACTTCAGGTCCATTTATCTCAAAAGAGGGGTCCTTCAATTTTTGATTTTTTCCCTTATTCGACGCGGAATTTTTTTGCTCTATAAGATGAGGCAAAAATTAGACTACACTTTTTTGTTTTAAAATTTTAATTAATTTTAGAATGTTTTGAGGAGGTAAAAAATCAGTTCGCGATCGGATCTCTGGACCATCGTATAGCCAGTTTTTGTTGTCTATTTATACTTATATTTAATCGACACTAACATTGATTCTAGGTCGCTCCATTTTTTTGGTGAAAATCGAGTTTTCAAAATTCGAAAACCCGCCACATCTGTGTTTCAAGGACCCAGCCCAAATGAATACCCATTCCGACTGCCAATTTCTGTTTTAAAAATGATGTAAATCTTGAATTGCTTGTTCTCTCTCTTTTCATCTACTTTAGTCATCGGAAAGTCGCAGTCGGGAGTGCAAATTTGAATTCCCGCATATTATTCGCGCCCGCGAATTCAAATAACGACTTCCTATTTTCGGTTTTAAAGGGTACATTTTATCACTCGGAAACTCGCTTTTTTCGGTTTTGCACTATATTTCAACGCGCCATAAATGACGTTAAATTACGAAACATCACCTGAACTTATTTTGCTCCATTCGCTTAGTTGAAAATTATCATTTTAATTTAAAAAAATAATTATTAAAGGTTAAAGGTGGTGTCCGGGCAATATTTTCGTGAACAAACTGTGAAGACAGAAAGATAGCAAAAGTTATTCTGCATACCTTACATAAATTAGTTTATGCTAATTTAGCTTATTGATCGCTAGAATCATGAATGAATCCAAGCTTGATGTACAGGCAAAGGCGCGAAATTTTGAAAATAGGAAAGTTCAGCAATAGGTTTCGAACACGCGAAGTTACGCTTACTAGTGAGCACTTTTACCACTGCGCTACGGGATTGATGAATGGTCGTGCTAATTTCTTGCATATCACTTGCCCCTTGCATAGATATGTTATAAAACACTATCTGAGAGAATTGAACAACTGGGATATTTTTTGGTATCGATGAAAAATAGATTTTTTTGTTTTATGTATAATAATTACAGGCTCTATGAGTGTAGTTCACTGGTACTTGGAAATTCCTTCCAATTGAAAATTCGCTTCAGGGAGTGACCACACAACTATTTGGCGCCTTTTCCTAAAAGGTTTATTTCGAATCCAATCGTTTCAGGAGTGAGTGCGATCGACTCCTTGGCTAATTCTAAGAAACTATTGTCAAGGTGAGTTTTTTGATCAACGGTCAACGAAGGCTGGAAATGGGAAATTTCGAAAAAAATTTTGCATTAAATTAATTCTCACTATTTTCCCATAGCCCAGGTAGATTTTTTATTTGCTTAATATCTTCTACATATTATATTACACCTTCAGTTTAAAATTCATAATTTTTAAAAAATACATTTAATATGAATTAATCATTTTTATAACGAAAATCGTAATTATTGTGTGCTCCTACAGTAATCCCTAATTAGTTAATTTGTTTTTTTTTCGCTAGTTTTAAGCATATTTTCTGCGCTTTTCTTTATAATGTTAGATGTATACGATTATTCTGCACCGTCGGAGTGCAGCTGCACGGTATATGTGATGATCACATTACTGATCGTACCTGTACTGTGCGTGTACTGTAATTTACGTGCTCTCTCTTATTCTCTGATCAGTCTATATAACCGATTAGAAAGAGTACGGAACGGCATGAGTATGGTAACTAACTCGCAAGCTAGCTCGGATACGAAAGTGAATAAAATTTACAGTACAGGTACGATCAGTAATGTAATCATCACATATACCGTGCAGCTGCACTCGAAGAGTGCAGAATAATTGAATACATCTAACATTATAAAGAAAAGCGCAGAAAATATGCTTAAAACTAGCGAAAAAAACCAAATTAACTGATTAGGGATTACTGTAGGAGCACACCATAATTACGATTTTCGTTATAAAAATGATTAATTCATATTAAATGTATTTTTAAAAAATTATGAATTTTAAACTGAAGGTGTAATATAATATGTAGAAGATATTAAGCAAATAAAAAATCTACCTGGGCTATGGGAAAATAGTGAGAATTAATTTAATGTAAAATTTTTTTCGAAAATTCCCATTTCCAGCCTTCGTTGACCGTTGATCAAAAAACTCACCTTGATAATAGTTTCTTAGAATTAGCCAAGGAGTCGATCGCACTCACTCCTGAAACGATTGGATTCGAAATAAACCTTTTAGGAAAAGGCGCCAAATAGTTGTGTGGTCACTCCCTGAAGCGAATTTTCAATTGGAAGGAATTTCCAAGTACCAGTGAACTACACTCATAGAGCCTGTAATTATTATACATAAAACAAAAAAATCTATTTTTCATCGATACCGCACCTATGTCGATTTTCTCAGATAGCGTGTTTTATACATTTGCATAGACATTCGATGGCCAGCAAATAAGAACAGAAAACAAAAAGGAGAGCCCCCCCCCCCCCCCTCCAGTGTAGAAAGTGCGATGTATGCCAATCAATTCCCAATACTCTATGAATATTTCCCCGAAGGCGGACTTCCGCTGGTTATCAGCATCACGGCGCGATTTTAATTTTTGAATTAAAAAAAATATTATTTACAGGGTGTCCAAAAAGTACTGTTACAAGAATAATTACATATAAGAAGAAAAAAACCTTCCTCAAAAAACATCATAGACAATTCAAACAGGGCATAGTATTTACCACTGGTCATAGCAACTTAACAATGAATGATCACTTGATCTGGCCTCCATTGGCCTCGATGACGCTTCTGAAACCCCCCCCCCCTCCGCTCTCCTCTCGCAATCATTTCGCGTAGTATTGTGCGTATAAAATGTACTTGCATAAGAAAATGACAAACTGTGCTAAAGAACGGAAGTCACAATCGAGAGGCGGGCGAGATGTAACCTTCTACATCTCGCCCCGCCTCTCGATTGTCTCTCCGCTGCCTCTCTCTAACCCGGATGACCTTCGCCGCGCGTTATATGATATATAAAAGAGATCGGCATAGTTTCTGAACCATGCAAAACAAGAAAGTCTCTTCTACAAATAAAACAAGTGATTTTTATACGCTCAATATTAGTGTTTTTTATTTGCATAACAATCGGAGGTAATATTTAATGATCTATGATTGCAGGAGTAAACAGCTCAGTCTGCTGCAGAGTATTAAACCGTTCTACTTATTCTTTGAGCGCTGTCTGAACATTGCTGATGGCCGAGGAATAATACGTATGCTTGATGAGGTATTTTATCAATTAATGAAAATAATAATAATAATACTTCAGAGCAGCTCACTGCTAACAACCAATCTTCGGGAACATTGCTCATTTGACATCGGTCGATTCTGTTCCATTCTCTTAAACCACGCAATAGAGCATAAGCATTTCACAAGGTAAATCACTTTATTTTTCCTGCAGAGTCTTCCTTTTTTACGCGTAATTCCCGAACGCCCCTACCCATGTGTTCCCCCTAAAATGCACTAATTATGCTTCCTTACTACAGCCAACATTGTAGAATTACAAAAGTTTTGCACACACCACGCAAATGCCGAATATAGTAAACTTCTCCACCGTTGAGAAAAACGCACTCCAAAATTTTCGCCAAATTTCGGGAGGTTTTTCTGAACGTTTTTTAAATGCATATAATTTTATTTTTGCTGACAATGAAAGCCGAATGAAATGACGATAAATTTCCATAAAATTCAATAAACTAAGCGAAAATGGAATGTCGCGCGAAGAAATGGGCGGAGTCAGAGTATTGCGCGGCAAAGAGCGGAATTTGTATTGTTCGGACAGTTTTAATTCTATACTTCTTGCCTTCATTCGCACACAGAGAAAAGAGGTGTTAAACACAGCACATAAGACCTGTGAAGTATATTTAAAACTTTTTTGAGAGTGTTAAGAGAGATGGCCGTTATCACTCGACCACCCCCTGGACACGTTGCGCTAGCAATGAGAACTGGGGGTCCTTACTTGATTGTTAGGAGTGTCACCGGCCCTTATTACACAAAACAGTGTAAAGTTCCTGTTTGTGCCCTCAGGCAATAAGAAAAATTAATTTAAGTGCGAAAACGTTTAAAAGTCATAATAATAATGATTGTTTGGAATCTTTAGGAAGGGATGTAAAGATCAAAATACGAATTGTTTATATTACGGATCTCCTGTAAAAGTGCATGAAAATTAGAAATCATGAAATGTTTTCATTTATGCGGCTTATTGTGATGTGAATAATGTTCAGCCAATGCTCAATGGCTGATCTCTCCTTTCAACCATTTTTTTTGAAAATTTTCATTCTGATTGCGTGTCAAAAATCAGAATTGTGTTTGAATCAGTTTCAAACTTGCTTTCTGTAACATTCTGTCATAGTACTTTACAATGTATATAATCAATATGAAAATCGTTTATTTTCGAAAATTCATAAAATTCAATTTGAGCGCCTACTTTCACGGCAAATTTCTAAAATATTGCAGTTTTTCGACTCGAATGCAATGACAATGTGAAGTTTCATGATGAGTAAAACATAGTAGAACTGGAATCCCGGCATTCGGCTCTCTTTTGAAAAATTGATTTCCATGGCAAAAAAATATGAATTTTCGAATATTAACGATTTTCATATTGATTTGATACATTGTAAAGTACTATGACAGAATGTTAGAGAAAGCAAGTTGGAAACTGATTCAAACACAATTCTGATTTTTGACACGCAATCAGAATGAAAATTTTCGAAAAAAATGGTTGAAAGGAGAGATCAGCCATTGAGCATTGGCTGAATATTATTCACATCATTAGTACTTCTCATAAATTAAAACATTTCAAACTTGTGAAATTTTGAAATTTTCGGACCATGGTCATGAAAATCGAAATTTTCAAATTGATTCAAGTGATGGGCTTCTTGTGTCATTTTACTCGCCTCACCTCTAAACTTTGAGCAGACCACAATATCGCACCAATCGTTTAGAAAGTACAGCATTTGTTCGGGAAAAACATCGATAACGGAAGTTCGAGCGAAAAAATCAACAACTGGTTCTAGCGTAGAGAACCCAGTTTTAAGTGAAGTCGATGCAGAATGGCTTAGGCTACAATACCTGGTCGGAAATTCTGCAGTAATCTACAACAATCGATGATTTGTCCGAAAAAACCAAAATTTTGAGTAAAAAAGTGGTTTAGGAATCAACGGACATTCGATGCTAATAGTGGATTAGCAAGGTCTGTGCACCCTAGACGCATCGCAAATGATATTTAGACTCTATCTCAACAGTTTGAGAAATTATGATTTTTTAACGTTTTCGCACTTAAATTAATTTTTTTTATAGCCTGAGGGCGCAAACAGGAAATATCTACTGTTTTGTGTAATAAGAGCCGGTGACACTCCTAACACCCGAGTATGGTCCCCCAGTTCTCATTGCTAGCGCAACGTGTCCGGGGGTGGTCGAATATGATCGAGTCTTACGGAACATGCCTCTTAAAAAGTGTTAAATATAACACTTTACATGTCTTATGTGCTGTGGATAACATCTCATAACATGGTGACTGATATCCCTCGAATAGATAGTAACGATCCTGCAGCAAATGAGGGCACTTTCCTGATTTTTGGTACGGGGAAAATTTGCATTAAACTCGCTATCATTCACCACTGGCCATTTCTTAATTAGTTTCTATTTCTCCATTGCGCGGTCTAAATGTGATGTAAAATGTGTAAAAAGCGACCCTGCCATTGCGGAATGCGAAGCCAAAATGAAGAATTACTCTCTCTATTTTCGTACTCTCTCTTTGAAATCCTAACCAAATTTAATATAATTACAAATATCTATAAAAGCCGTCTTCCTCCTTCTTCGTTTCAGTCCAGCGCTCTCCCATTTGGAGGAGAGGGCGGGGAGCATGGCCCCCATTGGACTGCCCTCTCTAAAATGGGAGGGCATGGCTACCCCTAGCAGGGGAGCTGTTCTGCAAATGCAGAACTTATGTAAATTACCCCGGGCCAAAAACAGGAAAGTTCCCAAATGAGCTGCTCCTCCTTTCGTCCGCTTAAGGCCAGAGCAAAGGTTTAGAGGGTAAATACGGGGCTATCGCGAACAATAAGGGAATGTATAGAGCGGCATATATTTTATCAACGTGCGTATGCACGAAACGAAACACATAGAAGTGACTAGTGAAAATTCATGAAATTTAAATGTGATATATGGGGGGGGGGTCAGGGTTTGATATCTCAGGGTGGAAAGGGGGATCTCTCATAGGATACAGTGGTCCCTCTCAAATGGATGGTATCGCGCTGCAAAAGGAAGAACGAGGAGCATAAAGTTACTTTTCAAGTAAAAGATTATAATCTTGATTTTGTTCAGCTTGTATCACATACTTTTCGAAGTTGGACACATCCTCAGAAAGAACCCCAAATGCTTATCGTACCTCACTGATGAAAGACTTATGATCTTGATAATCAATGAAGCATTTGGGCACGATGATAATTATGAATTCTTCGATACGATCTGCAATATACTGAGTAATATTTATTTATTTATTTAATTATTTCATTAGTTAAAATATAACTAATGAAAGAGAAAACCAATATGGAAGTAATGGAGTACCGTTTCTTTACGAGATTTCGGTCGGTGAGAGCACACAGAGAAAAAAGTATTATCCATGCAGCATAAGATGGGTGAAGTGTTACATTTCACACTTTTTCCACAAAAAATGTTAAATGTAACACTTCACAAGTCTTATGCTCCGTGGATTAACAATAAACTTCTCTCTGTATGTGGCAGCTTAAATTGAAAAATTGATATGAATATGAAAGCGAAATTGAGATATTATGTTGCGTCTCCTTTGTTAATCTTACCTTTTTATTCTTGCGAGAAGTCCTTCTTTAAAGAACCTCGAATATTTTCGCGAGCAAACTGTGAAAACGTTGAAAAACTTTCCTGTTTTTTTGGCCAGGAGTAATTTGCATAAGCTCCCCTGCTCCCCTGCCAGGGGGAGGCTTACCCTCCCATTTTAGGGAGGGCAGTCCAATGGAGGCCGGTGCTCCCCGCCCTCTCGTCCAAATGGGAGAGCGTTGGACTGAAACGGAGAAAAAGGACGACGGCTTTTATTGATATTTGTAATTAAATTAAATTTGATTAGAATTTGAACGAGAGATTACGAAAATAGAGGAAGCAATTCTTCATTCTGGCTTTGCGTTCCGCAATGCCAGGTTCGGTTTACTACAATTTACACCACATTCGAGTTCAATGCAAATCTTCCCCGGGCCAAAAAGGGATAACGAGTTCAATGCAAATCTTCCCCGGGCCAAAAAGGGATAACGAGTTCAATGCAAATCTTCCCCGGGCCAAAAAAAAACAGGAAAGTGCCAAAACGGGAAGGTAGAAAAAGTTATTCTACATATCGTATACCATTTCTTATATTGTACGCTATTTGGAAAATCCACATTAGTGCATTATTAACGAAAAAAAACCAATTTTCCTGTGGCCGTATGCAAGAACCGTTTTCCAGGAAAATGTGACGTCATTAGAGTAGGCGGAGGAGTTTTCCAAAAATCCTCCTCCTACGCTTATGACGTCACATTTTCCTGGAAAACTGTTCTTGCATACGGCCACTGTTTTATATATGATAATTACATGCTCCACGAGTGAAGTTCATTACGCTATCTTCGCAAAAATATATTCAATGGATAAGATGGCAATTTGCTTGTTTAATCCTGAATGCGCAAATATGTTTTTGTTTTAAAGATGGAGGCACTCTTGATCTTTCATCGATAACTTTTCTTATAAATAATTTCTTACAATTAGAATTAGGCAAGGATTCGATTCCCGAAATAACAATTATTAGGAAACGTCGCCAAACCACACCAAACGCAACCCCTGAAGCGCTCTGCAAACAGGGAGAAATTTCCAAGTACGAGTGTACCTCAATCGTGGAGCCTCCAATTCATTTCATTTATAACACATTTATCAAGAGTTCGCATAGACAAGGGCTCTGATGTGCATGGAATTCCAATTCTTGCACTTTGCTTCGCTTAGAAAGTTGCATCCAACAGTCTTCCGAAAGAGGTCGCTCCATCTTGTGGGGGGGGGGTCTCCCTTTTATTCTCCTTCATCGAGGAAACCATTCGATCACTGATCGGCTCCACTTCGGGCACTCATCATTAGCGAGTTTTTGCACCCAGAACCACTTCCTCTTCAGCGCCGTACGAACGAAATCCTGAACAAGAGTCAAATACATAAATTACAATACATAAAATACATAAATAGGAAAAATATTTTTCGTCAATACCGCATCTATTTCTATATTCTCACAATCATAGTGTATCGCAAGAGAGATGTGATAGACTTGCATGAACATTCGCTGATCTTCACCTTTCAACGAATTTTTTTAAATGTTGTATTCAAATTCCTGTGTATTCCTTGTAGATTTATCGGCTGAGTCGTCTTTCCAATTTGTTCGGAACGGGGGCCTTCAACTTCTCTACAGAGAGGTACAAGATGAATCTATCACCGACCCATCGTATGAGGACGTGAGTAGTTTATTATTATAGTTACGTACGTGATAAAATTCTTCTTCTTTTAATTTTAATTCATTTTTCTAATTATCATGATTTTTTTCGCACAAATTTTCAGATTCTATTGACGATATTCAAAGTTATGATGATGCCAGAGAACCGTCAAGCTCTTTTCAATATCATGGGTGCCGATTTCTTTGTGTAAGCCGAGCTAAGAAAGATTTAAGAAAATGAAAACGTATTTTCAAAAAGTCCTCTCAATACATAAAATTACAACATTATCATGATCTCTTTTTCCTTCTCATTTTTCTCAATTTTTTCAACACATAAGATACATTTCTTTAGGATGCTGAACGTAAAATATCCGATCAATAATCGTGAAAATCAATATCTCACCGGGGGCATTCTATCCTTTTTGATTGCATCACCGCTATATTCGGATGGATTGCAAATCAACAATAAGTTTGTTGACGATAATTTGGTGAGTTTTCCTTATATCTTGATCTTTGATCCCTGATATTTCTAGTGCATATTATTATGATAAATTTCAGATAAAATGGGTTGAAGACTGGCCTACTGAAGAAGTTATTATGACCGAAAACAGCACCAGCAGAATCTTCCGGTATTTTAATATGTCAAAGAATTTTGTTCAAGCAATAATGATTGTTTGACTGCATTATGCAGTGTTCAGAACTTGGAAAATGCACGAAAATGCGGAAAATGCTGTTCAGAAGTTCAGTCGGAAAATGCTCGGAAAATGCTCATTTTCGATGTTTTTGAGCAAGTTTTATTGGGTTTTTAGTTGAATATCAACGTTTAAGGGTTGCAAACAGTGTTGCGTAAGCATTGTATTGATGATAAGCGATAATATTAAATATGTACTCGCTACATTGATTTTTCGCAGCATTTTCATTGATTTTCGGCTCAAAGTGCTCAAAAAAGCATCATACGATATATTTTTCAGTAGCATACTTTATAAATGACCTACATTAGTTGTTTTCAATGAAATAACGACTTTCAACGCTTTTAAAGTGTATAAAACCATCTTTTTCAAGCCAAAATCGAGCATTTTCGGGCATTTTCCACCTGAACTTCTGAACAGCATTTTCCGCATTTTCGAGCATTTTCCAAGTTCTGAACACTGCATAACTGACTAGGGAATGGATTCTTTGATGGTTGAAATTGCGGTTAGTGACCTACATAGCGATAATCAGTATGGTCAACTTAGTAAGAATCAACTTTCAAAAGCTGCAGTTGATCGATTTTTTGAACGAAATCCGTCACATATCTGCCGCACGAAAGACAGCAAAAGTAGATTTTTGGACTTGATTTCCATTGAAACAGCAATTCTTTTGCTGGAATTACCAGACATAAAATGCTGTCGGGGGAATCGAACTCGTGTTCACAAAGTGAAAAAAAACCAAAAATGCCACTTTTTGGCTGCCTTTCGTGCGGCGGAGATGCGATGTGTTTCTTTACAAAAATAGATCAACTGCAGCTTTTGACAGTTGATTCTTACGAAGTCGACCATGCTCATTATCGCTATGTAGGTCACTAACCGTAATTTCAACCATCACATAAACCATTCCCTAGTGAATGCGAAATTTTTTTAAATTTAAATTTTGTTTTTCGAAATTTGCATACCTATGTAATAATAACTCAATTAAGGATATGATCGGAAATGTTGATTTACATTTACATGCATGAAAACTGTTTTTTAACATACAAAACGCGATGTTTCTCGGAAATGTCTCACAAAGGATAAGAGTTTCGATTCGATTTTTTTTTTGCAGATTCGGATTCACCGTCCACAAATTGGGGTATACTGATATATCTTTTAACCCAGCTTTGTCCTCCCAATAGCGCTACTGTATATCGTCCAGGACAGTGCATTTTTCCCTCAAATCACATTTTTGGCTGTACATCGGCTCAAACTTATGCTAGTGTACATATTTAAACCCTGTATCTCGACCAACCTGATAAAATTGTCTTAGCGGTACGAATTCTCTCAATTCTCAACAGCAATCATTTTTGAGTTATGAATCGAAAACTGATTTTATTAACGATTTTTCTAACTTGATACAATTTAAAAACACCAGCTTTCTCGTTTTACTTTTAAGTATTATCATGTGTGAAATCATTCCAAGAATTCCAAAAGGTTCCAGTTCACCCGAAGACCATGGGATGGGCATTGCGTAGTACGAGGAAGGGAGCGAGATGCGATCTAAATACTCGGCAGTTGGTCATTGGTCTCTTCGAGGGATCTCTTCAACTATTATCAACAAATGATAAATAAACACAGAGAAAATGAAATTCAAGAACAAAATCTTCCGCGAAAGAATCGAAAAATCGTTAATAAAATCAGTTTTCGATTCATATCTCAAAAATGGTTGTTGCTGAGAATTCGAACCACTAAGACAATTTTGTCAGGTTCGTCGATATACAGTCGAGATACACGGTCTAAATATGCTAATAAGAACATTAGGATAAGTTTGAGCTGATTTACGATCACAAATGTGATTTGAGAGAAAATTGGACTGTGTCCTGGTCAATATACAGTAGCACTATTGGGAGCCCAAAGCTGGGTTAAAAGATATATCAGGATACCCCAATTTGTGGACGGTGAATCCGAATCTGCCATAAATTTCTTATCCTTTGTGGAAAATTTTCGAGAAACATCACATTTTTTATGGTAAAAAAATTTTTATTCAATAACACATGTAAAACAACATTTCCCCGCATATCCTTAATTGAGTTATTTGTAGGCGAGGTCATTAGCAACCGATCTGAAAAAAATTAACATGGTTGCTCAAAAACGAAGCGAGTTACATTGATTTGAAGTTGACAGTAAAAAATTTACATAGATATTGTCCGTATAAAATGTACTTGCCTAATCGCATTGCTACTGCTGCTAAACAGAGGAAGAACTATCGATTAACTCCCCACTCTTTCCTCCTTTCCTTCCTCGCTCTCTCTGATCTACCTACTCTCTCACCGGTGGTCTCTCTCTCTCTAAACATAGAAATTCATTGTGGCAGTGGCTGGCTACTCTCGTACCAAATAAACACGTGTATTTTATACGGTCAATATGCAAATTTCATAACAAAGTTTAAAAATTTTGTTTTCGCACTCAATGAAATCGGAGGAAAGAAACTTTTGCTTTCGAACGTATTTGCGAGCTATTTGTTTACGAATTTTACATGTGTACGGTGTCCTGCTCGATCGCCTTCCATAAATGCGACACGCGCGCGAATTTAAAATTTTGATAATGTGATGTGGTGTAAAAATCTTGGAAAAGTAGATGGAAAAGTAAAAAGTAGTGTTAATTTTGCCATTGTAAAAGTAGTTTGAAAAGTAGCATATCTTTGTAATTCACTTTTACAATAAAAACCCTTTACGCGAGTGTTCGATTGCCACTTTTCCAACTACTTTTACAATCACAAAATGAACACTACTTTTTACTTTCCCATGTACTTTTCCAATATTTTAGCACAACATGATATTGCACCAGTTTTGAAAAAAAAACTATCCAGAGTAATGCACCGTTACATTTGGCTTACGTGCCTACGCCTTAACCCCCCCGCCTCCTCTCCGACGCGGCGGAGGGCGTTACGGCGTAGTCACGTATTGCAAATGTAACGGTGCATAAACTATTAATAATCCGTGGTGATTGTATGGTTATCGGAAAAGTCAACGATCGTTACTACTAATATTTTTTGCTTATTCAGTTTTTAAAACGAAATGCGTCATATACGCGGTGCGTGCCGCATTAAAGAGGGCGATATAGAGGGACTGTAGTACATTACAGATTTGGTCATGATTAATTACTAATATATTGCAGTACATTCATTCCATTCTTTGATCTCCTACTTAACACTAACTATCCCGGAGTTCAAATGTTCGCCCTCTACTCAATAGCAATGGCTTCTCTTTCCATTTTCAATGCTTGTGATTACTTAAAGTTAGTTCTCTTCTTATTATTCTACTGTCTCCAGCAGTCATCCCCACAACTTTTAAAGGCAAACCCCGCCCTGATCTGAAATTCACCGCTCTGGAAATGCTCCTTCGTAAACAAAGAAATCGAGAGAGCATTGTCAGAACTGGTATTTCAAAAAAGCAGTCTATTTAAAATATGTCACTGACTAGAAGTTTACTGCAAGTTTTCTACAAGTGAAAGAATGTATTACATTAGCTTAGACCACTTTCAGTAAACTTACGTCCAACTAGAAGTAGAATTGCAAGTCTACTTTTAGTGGGAATGATTAATAGACTACTAGATAGTTCTACCACACTGAGAGCAAACTTACCTGGCAAATCGTTACCCCGATACACTTTCATGGCAAACGATTACCCCAAATGGTGAATTCAGCCGTTGAATAATTCACCATTTGGGGTAATCGTTTGCCAGGAAAGTGTATCGGGGTAACGATTTGCCAGGTAAGTTTGCTCTCACTGCAGTGGAGTGTCTAATTAGCTTATTGTGCGCTTTAATCTTTTGTCTTTTGCAGTACTTTATATTCGGAAGGAGTCGAAGAAGTGATGGAGCGCTTCGAGGCTCTCGAATCGAACAGATTACTGCAGAATGAGAATATGAAAGAATTGTATTTTCGTCTTTCTCAAATACTTAAAGAGAAGAAGGAGAATTGATCGACAAATTTACTAATCAATATCCCAATAAGTAATAATTATCTCCTATCTCCAGTTTTTTAAAAATTATGCCAAGATCCAACCAAAATCATAATAAGGAACACTAAAATAACACCCAAATTCACACCCCACTCCGCTATTAGAGATGGACAACCATCGATCCCCCCCACGTCTTCTCATTTCTTGTTACGTGTAATATGACTTAATAAAGAATACTAACATTAAAGAAGTTGGCACCTGGGTAGAAAAGAGAGAGAGAGATTCTCTCACAAGGGGATGCTCGCAACGTTGTCCAACTGAGCTGAGCCAATCGAGAAAATCGATATCGAAATTCGGTTAGTTGATTCGGAAATTCGTGTGGCTTCCTACACAAACAATCATAATGGGTTCCTGAACTCATCTATCAACTATCCAAATAACTGCAGGTGTGGTTTAGTAGATAAGGTAGATAAGATGCGAATTTTCGAATCAACTAGTCGAATTTCAATATCGATTTTATCGATAATGTACATATGTTCATTTTTACAATAAATAATTTAATTGTCACAAGCGACCGATTTCATAAATATCAATAACAGAATGGAAAACAATCGGAGATTTTGCCAGAGTTTTGAGTTTTTAAGGTTTTCTCATTTTTTTTCTTTCACGTTATGTATTTCAAAATGTTCTAACCTCCACAGACACGATTGTGAAATCGTTGTTTCCAGAATATCTTCGATTTTTTTCATTTCCTTCGATTTTTATAGAGCACAATGTTAAAAAAATCATATCACACAGAGTTGCCTGACGACGGAAATCCTTTAAAAAGGAATAAAACTTTAAAAAAATATATTTTAAAGTTCTTTCTGATATGTCTGATATGTCTGATAACGCATTCATCAATTAACTTCATTGCGTAATAATTATCAATCAATCGTAACATTGTGTGGTTTATTTCTTTGTTTTCTATAATTTTTCTTGGAATTTTGCCAAGATTTCAATAAGATTTCAACGATTTGTCTTTAAAAAATTCATCAATTAACTTCATTGCGTCATCAATCGTAAACCATATGATATAACATTTGAAATCACCGTTAACTACAACACAAAAAACACACATAAATTACTACTAGACACAAACAAAAGGGGCGGGGCCGAGAAAAAAGGGATGACAGTGAATATCGATTGATTATCGATCGATGACTCATCAATCGATAATCGATCTCTCATCGCAAGAACAATCTGCTACCGGTAAGAGAAAACATTGATTGATGTGCACAAAGACACACATACATACTTACAAATCACAGAAAAAAGAAACAGTAATAGATCAGCGTTAGGGATGGTCAACTAATGGATGCGTACAGTGGGCCTACTAGTTATCATTATTATTTGGTTAAAAAACCAAAATTTTATTTGGTTAAAAAACTAAAAACCACTTTTCTTTGGTTAAAAAACCAAGGCCAGGACATCGACCCAGTCCAAATGAAGACCTGGTTCTTGGCAGCGAGAGAAGTTAGCCAAAGCAGAGTTAGGGAGGTCTGTAGCAGGAAACTGATACTCCAAGACCCTCCATTCATCGCATCTTCATTCGGTCTTCTCTTCGCCCCAAGGCAACTTAACCAATTTCCCATATTTTCTCCGCCCCACAGCACAGAAACCTACTCGACATCTACACTTCAAATCTCGGATGTTCTTGATCTCCTGATTGGGTGATGAATAATGTCTACGAAGATGATAAGTGGGTATCGCACGATAACCCCGATATAATGATAGAATTGCTGCCCGCTTGGAAGGGTGCTAAAATTGTCGCTAAATGCTATAGGAAAGGAAGGAAAAGTCGCCCTCATTCTTCTTCTGCTCTCTTGGTGTGGTGTATTACTAACTGTACCCTGATGGCATTCTGAAGGTGTGTAAAGATCGAAAAGGAACATTTCAGAAAGTTCCAGAAGCTCTCGAAAGTTCAAGAAGGTTCTAGAACTATCGCGAACTACGAATAAAGTATTGAGCATATACATCTTAAAGGGAGCGTAACCTCACTCAATGACCTCTTCATTGCGCACACTATTTCTCTGTTCTCTAACAACGAGAGAGCATTTTAGTCATAAATTTGGTACTCACACTGAAAATTTTCATAAATTTATAATTTCTTACTTTTCATTTTCTTATTTTTCTTATTACAAAAAATAGCTGCGAAATCCTCTTGAAAAGTAAGAAGTTTAATTTCTGATGTTGTGTTCTAAGCAGCCAATTTATTAGAACAGAATATCCCGTAAGAGAATTGCTTTGTGAATACGGTAGGAGTAGGGAGTGGGAAAGGAGAGAGAGAAAAGATCGAGGGATAGAGAGAACCAGGTCATCCGATAGTTCCCTCTGGCAATGATATGCTGGGTGAGAAACTAATATGAAGCAAGCCTTCTCTGTAAGGTGTGGGAGCTTTATCTTGCAAAAGCAGAGTGATAGACTTTAGGACCGTGGCCCACTACATTCTTTTTGATTTATTGTCGTTTTTCCTATCCAACACTACCCATTTGCAATTTTTCCCTTTCATTCTCTCTCTAATTCTTGACAGAGCTTCATTTCTGCACTGCGCGCGGAAAGAGTTTAACTAAATTTTTAAACTGTTAATTTCAGATGTTTGTCTACAAGAGCCTCGAGGAGCTAGCACTAGATCGGTTTGCTGATCTTATTATTGCCAAACGAATGCCTACATTTGACTCACCGCTACCAATTTTCATTTCAAATGGTGTAATTCGAAGTTTGAATTGGAAATGTCGTCTAAACTCTTCTCTATCATTACTTGATACAATGAGATTTACTATTACTGAGGTACCCTTCACATTGAAATTTGAAAAAAAAAGCCAATAAGTTACGCTATGCCGCAGTATGCTATACTATACTCTTTATCGTACTATCTCCCTTTTTCGATCATCTTTTTCTCTGTCACAGCGTGACAGATCTGTTGTGCCAGACATAGCTTGACAACATAGGTGGGCACGCTGGGGGAAAGGCTGTGCGCAAACTGTTGAATTGTAAGGCAAGGCTATGCGCATGACCATTTTTTTAGCAGATTTGACTCGTAATTTTTCAATTTTTGCGAGGCAAAGCTATGCGCAAGGCCCCGTAAGGGAAGGCAAGGCTGTGCGCAAAAAGAATTCGTTTTTACGCGCCCACCTATGCTTGACAAAATTCCAAGAACAAAAGTAACTGATTCAGTACAAGTGTCCAAGAACGATGGCAAACCGTTTGCTATCAAATGTGACGTCATAAGGGGGCGGAGGATGTTTGGCACTACGATTGTCACGTTTGTAGGAAAATAATTTGCCAACGTTCATGGATACGGCCACAGGTCGTGACTATCAACACGAAATTTAAAAAAAAAGAAGTGTTTCTAGCGATCAAAAAGCTAAAATAAATAGTGTACAATAGGTAGAATAACGTTTCCTACCTTTTAATATTTTTATATATTTGAAATTCTCTATTCTATGCATATTCTATCGTAGATGCGTCCTTAACTGATGACTGGCTTACTCCAGGATGTCATTTAGTTTACATATATCCATTTTAGTTTGTAACACAAATTACAGGTAGAGATTTTACTCACCGAATCAGACTACGATTCAATATCAACCATTCTTCAACATCGACTCAAGAGATTGATTTTATATGGAAAGTTGAGAGATCTTGACGGTTAGTTGGCTGTTTCTAGCAGAATTTAAATTAAATTCATTAAATTCATTAAATTAAATCAAAATCTTTTATGTAAATTTCAAATTATTCAGTAAATAAAAACAATAATACTTCCGTTTGCAAAAAACTATCTACTATGGTACTATTAAAAACTATTAAAAACTAAGATGTTCCATAAAAGATAAAAGTTAATAAATAGTTTTTTTCTAGAAAGCCTGATTTATTAAATGATAATTAAAAAGAACAAATTAGGTTTGTATGCACATTAATATTAAAATTTACTTATGTGATAGAAATATAAATTAATATTTTGCCTTACGATTTTCGGTTGCTACGATAACATTTTGGATGAGAGACGATTGTGTTTTATCCATTAATAATAATAAACAGTTCATTTATTTACATATTTATTTTGGTTAATTCAGAGGGGTCATTCATTGTTCCTGAATCGTTGAGTGAATGTTATACATTGAATCAACTTGAACTAATTGGATTCGAGGATATACCAAAAAGCTTTATTTCAAAGGTATGTATTGCACTTTTCAAATTTTTATTTCAAATTTCTAAATATATATATATATATATATATATATATATATATATATATATATATATATATATATATATATATATATATAATTTGTATATCACATTTGTATCTTAAACGTTGTCGGCTGGTGACAATAGCAACATAAGGAAGATAAAGTTTTTTTGAAATGAAGTGAAATATCAAATTGAAATTTTTTTTAAAATTATTTTTTTAGATTGATTTATTTACAACATTGGACACTCTTGTTATACCACGTACAATGACTTTAACTGGAAAAATTCTCTATAATATACTAAAGGTTTGCTGTTTATGATTTGCCCAATGCTTCAACCAAGAAATTTTCAAAAAAATAACAAAAAAAACAAAAGTGAGAATAAAAACACGCGAATAAAAAGTTGAATTTGCACACAGCAAATTACGTTATAACATCTCTATGGGACCGTGTGAGAGAATAATTCCTTGGATTTTGTACATAATGATAGAATTCATTGAATTTCTCCAATTTATTATCGATCAAACCATTATCCTATATTGCCACACTTGTAACATTGTATTTATGTGTACTCCCGTATTCTCTCCATTCTGTAACTTTCTTTTCCACTGGCCACATGAAAATTATTATTATTATTATTATTATTAAATCAACTCATTTATTGATTAATAATTACGATTAACGAATGTGGAAAATTTTCTTCAGGGACTTCCTCAACTTCTCCAGCTCGACGTCTCTTCGTGTCCTCTACTTTCTAACATATCCTGTCTCATCCAAGCCAAGCAATTGATGCAGCTTGGACTCTACGAACTTAAATTGAGCATGAATTTAGAAGAGTTAACAGACACTCTAGCCAGTCTAAAGGAGCTTAAAGTGCTTGATATTGGAAAGGCCACGAACAATGGGTATGCTCATGTTTTCAGACTACGCACACCGAGAAAAAGGAGTGAAACGAAACTACAGTATGTAGTAACACCTATAAAGTGTAAAAAATATCAATAAATGTTAAACATAACACACCACAGGTGTCTTGTGCTCTTCTAGGGTGGTATTGTTTTAACACTTTTCTCAGTGTGCGTGTCAACTGCAGACACTCTAAAGGCAAAAATAGATGATTGTGCTTTCAGGATCAATTTAACATCAATAATTTGCGAAAGTGTGCTCAAGGAAAAAGCTTCGCCATGGCCTAAACTCGCATGCATCGACATTTCTGATGTACATAGTCAGTGGAGTTCGATTGGAATTCAGCATTTGAAGCTCATTATTGAAAAACATGACAAGATGCAGACTGTGTGCCTGATAGGTTAGGAACGCAGGCTTTGCTTATTATTTTGTTCCCCATGTCCGAAACTTTCTTTTAGGAACACAGCTCGAACGCCAAGATCTTTCGTGGTATCCTTGGATAAAGGAGAGTGTTCAGATCTGTAATGAATGGAGTTCTTCAACCTGCGTGAATACACTCAATTACTACACTAAGCAACACAAACAAGATGAACTTGAAGATATGCTAGATAAACTCATGAGGGTAATATTTTTCAGATTGTTTACAGAATTTTTATTATTAGAAAGGCTGCTGGCCTTAGACAAAATATCACGCCCGTCACGAGAGAATTGAGATGAGAGTGGGAATGAAGAAAAAATAGTGAAATGAGTTAGGACCATTTTTGGACATCTCTAGGCATGCCCTACCAGAACCCAAAGTCTCATTGTTCAATTTTCATTTTGGGGCTCAATACACCGGTTCTTTAAGGTGAAGTCCCAACTTTGAGCACGAATTTCTCGATTCTGGTGCGTTTTAGCGGAACAGTGTCACAAGAGTGACCCCCGCTTTTTTTCTAGCTCTATCGATCTAAAGAAACCAGAGGTCATGAAAATGATTCTGAACAGAGCTTCACTTAGAAGCAAATAACTCAAAAATTTAGGAAAAGGAGGTGCTCTTCTTCCAGTATGTTATTATGTTTTTCATGAGCTTTCGAATGAATGGTTTGCGAAAAAAATACGTTAATGCGTTCGTGTGGTTCATCCCCTTGGAAATTTCCTGATGATTTGAAATCATTTTCGCCACCCACAATCTCTCGTTCTACACACTTTCTCGCCCATTCCTTTTCATTCGATTCCATTCCATTCTGCACCGCACGGTCTCGAGCGCGCGGTGCGGAATGAAACATATTTTCTCCCTTTCTCTTCCCTGTATTTGTGTGTGAATCGGTAGGGCGAAAATGACTTCAAATCATCAGGAAATTTCCAAGGGGATTAAAGATGGAGACCCTCGAGTTTTTTCGTAACAAGACTGTTCGGATAGAATGATAGAGATTTATCACACGAACCGAACGACATATTTCATATTGCATACTGATATGTTTGAAAGTTGTTATGCGCATTGAAAGTACAACTTTTCAGGCAAGTAGAGAGTGCCTATCCGATTTGCATACTTGACTCTCTCACTTTCCCATTGTCACTTACGCTAATTTTCATACAATATTAACATTCAATCCCATGTTTATCGTTGCGGAAGTCAGTCATGCCAACTCAAGGGTCTCCTTCTTTAACCATACGAACGCATTAACGTATTTTTTCGTAAACCCCTCATTCGAAAGCGCATGAAAAACTTAATAACATACTGCAAGAAGAGCACCTCCTTTTCCTAAATTTTTGAGTTATTTGCTTCTAACACTAAGTGAAGCTCTGTTCAGAATAATTTTCATGACCTCTGGTTTGTTTAGATCGATAGAGCAAGAAAAAAGAGCGGGGGTCACTCTTGTGACACTTTTCCGCTAAAGCGCACCAGAAGCGAGAAATTCGTGCTCAAAGTTGGGACTTCGCAATACCGAACCGGTGTATTGAACCCCAAAATGAAAATTGAACAATGAGACTTTGGGTTCTGGTAGGGCATGCCTAGAGATGTCCAAAAATGGTCCTAACTCATTTCACCATTTTTGCTTCATTCCCATTTCATCTCAATTCTCTCGTGACAGGCGTGATATATTTCGGAATATTTCGACAATTTCCGAAATTGACGAAAGAATATCACTCTTGTTTGGGAAAATACAAATTTTTGGGTGACGAACAACAGGCAATCAGTTTTTACAATATAGCTTATATAGGATAAAACAAGTGCAACACGCAATAATGTGGAGTTGAGGAAGGATAATATTTAGAATATGATTAGGGAAGGGTACTCGTATTCACCATACTTTTTGCGGTCATCAAATACCCCAGATCAATCGATAACACGTGATAAATATTACAGTTTACGGAATTTAATGATCCATCGGAAGTGAATGCCTGCGTCGAAGCATGTCTGAATGTAACGAGGCAAGTTCGTCATGATAATATCATTACCAGTGCCTTGTCAGTCATCGAGAGCTAGCATGAGTAAGTTCAATATTCTGTTTAATGATTTCGATTTATCTCACTCAAATATAGATTAGAAATTTATTCATCTCACAATTAGAGAAATCTGCTTGGTGCGCAGCTTTAAGATGGAGACCCTCGAGTTTTTTCGTAACAAGACTGTTCGGATAGAATGATAGAGATTTATCACACGAACCGAACGACATATTTCATATTGCGTACTGATATGTTTGAAAGTTGTTATGCGCATTGAAAGTACAACTTTTCAGGCAAGTAGAGAGTGCCTATCCGATTTGCATACTTGACTCTCTCACTTTCCCATTGTCACTTACGCTAATTTTCATACAATATTAACATTCAATCCCATGTTTATCGTTGCGGGAGTCAGTCATGCCAACTCAAGGGTCTCCTTCTTTAAAGCCACAGCCCGAGCTATATCGACTCAACACTCTACTTCTCGCAGACAAAGAAACCGAGAGCGTGTGGACAAAGCGGAGAACGTAAAATAATTATATAATAATGCATCTACGCGCTTAGCGGTTTCAAATTCCTGTGAATGACTTTTAATGAATGATGGCGTATTAAAATATGGAAAAATACCGGAAAAAAAAGAGAGTTTCCGTGTGTTACAATTTACCCTGGAAAAGAAAATGGAAAGTCGATATTTGAATTCGCGGGCGCGAATAAGGTGCGGGAATTCAAATTCCGACTTTCCGACTGCCAATTTCTATGTTTAAAAAATGAAGTAAATAAGGAGCTGCTTTTTCTTTCACTTTTCATCACAGCGTTCTCATGACTTTCAAAGCAAGAACGACCGCTCAACATACAAACTCTCTCGAATACAATGGTCTCTCCTTTGTCTTGCTTTGGAAGAAAAATGGCTTGGACCAGAATAATGTGTCATCTTCTTCAGACATCGCAGTCGCGAGTGCACATTTGAATTGCCGCACGATATTTTAACGCGTCGTAAATGATGATTGCACGTTAGTTCAAAATGCGAAAGAGGTGGGAATAGCGGGGCAACGGAGATGCCGAGGCGACTTTACCAAAACTGTGGTGTGCGCTTTGGCGTGTTTTTACAATAAACAGACCATAGTTCTTTAGTCAGAGCGGCGCACCTCAGACAGGTTTGGTAGAGCGGCGGAGATCCTCTCTAATGCATCCCACCAAACCCGTCTGGCATCCGCCGCGCCCTCTTTATATTCAATCATTTTTCTGGAACTTCTTCCAGAGGTGGTTCATTGTTGCCCCGCTATTCCAGAGGCTGAACTAACGTGATTGTTTGTCGCCTCGTCTCTTCATTGCAGCCCGGATGCAGCTTTTAGTTCACTTGATTGGTCGAGGAAGGGAATAAATATAAATGGGAGTTTTCTTTCTCACATTCTTTTCGCCGATGATGCAGTGTTGATAAGTCATGATCATATATGACAGTAGGCGAGTACAGGTAATGGTACGTCAATTGGAAGGAGCTCTGAGTAAAGTGGGTTTGCGCATTAATGGGTCAAAAACTTTTGCTATGGCGTCTAATCCTGGTAGAAGAGAATGTTGTTGATGGGGGAAATAAAGTTAAAATAGTTCAAAAATGTGTTTATTTGGGGCAGGAGGTAACATTGGATAATGGGAGATTCAATGGGGAAATAGATAGAAGAATAAGGGCTGGTATCTTCTCTTTTAATCTATATAGGGCTTTTTTCTCAAATCGCCAAATTCCAATGCACAATAAAAAACGGTTGTTTGAGGGAACCTGCTATGATGTATGCTTCAGAAACCTGGTGTTTGACCTATCGCCAGGAAAATAAAATCGCTGTGGCACAGCGCAGACTAGAGCGTTGCAAGTTAGGAATATCATTACTCGATAGAAAGACGAATGACTGGGTGAGAGCACGGACCGGGCTGACGGACTTCGTCCAGTGCTACAGATTGAGACGGTGGCGATGGGCTGCCCGCTTATCTTCACTTGATCCTGACAGATGGTCGAGAAGAGTGTTGGAATGGCACCCACAAGGGCCAAAGCGATCAAGAGGAAGACCCGAATTGAGATGGAAGGATGAATTTGTGAAGATAGTCGTGCCAGGCTTTATCAACGTTGCACGCAACAAGGATCAGTGGAACCATATCATGCCACTACAGATCCGGTGACCCACCGCTTAGTTGATCCGCTTAGTTGATAAAGTGTTTAAGAGACCGGCTCGGTAAAAATTCACTACACCCCGGAAATTTCCCCTAGCAAAAGGATTCAGGCCTCCATGCTTTCATGGTGGAAGGTGGCCTGGCTCCTATTTACAAAAGTGTAGTGATTGAGGCATTCGGTCTACAACGCGGCCAACGGCAAAATTCCAAAGTCGAAAAAATGGCAAACTTCGAAAAATCATATTTTGCGAATGAAACCAGTTAGCCTCGATATTGTTTCACGGTATAGTTGGTCATCTCAAAAGTGCGTAGAAACACTAGGAACACGTCTACAAACACGATTTCCAGCATTTCCGCGTGATTTTCACCCAGTCAATATCAATAGACCGGAAGTTCCTATAGCACATAAAATAGCCCACACAATTCTGCACTAATAAAACCCAATTTCAAACGAATCGAGATTATTTCAGTATTTAAAAAAAATCAAAATGTGCTTTTTGGTGCTGTTTTTTCGTCCCCAGACCACTTTCCTGGAGGGAATTGGATATGTTCTGCGTATCATACGACATTCTGAGATGGGCTGAGTAAGAATCCACTGAAACCCAGACGACTGGCGCGCTCCTGGAAAAGTCGATTTCCATGACCCCGGGGTCATGGTCCGAAAATCTCGAAATTTTTCATGACTGGAAAAGCTTCTTTCTTGTGGTCATCATGAAGTATGCTCACTGTGAATTACAACGAAATAGTTGTCATCGTTCCATCGATCTGTTCAAATTTTGCAGAAAAAAATATGTACGGAAAAATACGTAAATAATCGTAAATAATTCAAATCGCATCCACTTCATCTGAGATCACGACAGTGATAATACTTACTGTCCGTCCTCCAAGATAGGCACACAATACTGGACATTTGTACTCTTGCCAAAAGTAAACCATGACCCGGGGGTCATTGTCGAAATGATGAATTTCGATTTATTGACCATGACCCCCGGGTCATGGTTCATAAATAAATTAAAAAAGTAAAAAAGTAAAAAAAGCGCTGTATGCCAATCAATTCCCAATACTGTGTGACTATTTCCCCCAAGACGGGCTTCCGCTGGTTAGCAGCATCACGGCATGATTGTAATTTTTGAATTGAAAAATCTATTATTTAGAACTCATTGGAAAAAATGTTCGTTTCCTACTTCTTTAAATTGTCAAATATATAGAGGATTTCAATGTTAAACGATTTCAAGCATTGAATATCTGTAAAGTAGCGGAGATAGCTACGAAAATATTATTTACAACAATTAAAATCGCGATAGACGACGAGATATAACGAGATAAGCATAGTCAAAGCCATACATTTGAATGTTTGTGATACATTTGAGCAACACCGGGAAACTCAATGCAGTTCTTGTACATCGCAATAATGGGGCTTGAGTACTCGACAAATAAATTTTAACAGCATAAAGGATATCAAAATTCCCAGTTTTCTACCTTTTAATCCAATAAATATAATCTATTTTAATGGATTAAACGTAAACAATTTAACGGTTTCAGTTGAAATAAACTTTAACGGATAGATACTGTTAAATCCGTTAATTCCGTCAAATTCGTTAACGTTAAATCAACCCTGAAATAAAAATGATAATAAAAAATTAAAATTTAAAAAAATTAAAATAAAAATGTTTAAATTTTAAATTTTAAACGCTTGAGAGTAGAGCGTTTTGAGCATGCTGCTAAGATAAAGTAAGTTGAGATAATATTTTTAGTACTTTTTTTGCATAAAAAATTGAAAAATTGAAAGTATTATTTAATGATCTATGATTGCAGGCACCAAAAGCTCAGTCTGTTGGAGAGCATTAAACCGTTGAACTTTTGCTTGGAGCGCTGTCTGAACGTTGCTGAAGGCCGAGGAATAATACCTATACTTGATGTATTTTATTAATTAATGATAATTAAAGGCGGACTCCCGCGAATATTTTCATGAACAAACTGTGAAGAAAGAATGATAGCAAAAGTTATTCTACATACCGTACACTATTTATTTTATGCTAATTCAGCTTATTAATCACTAGAATCATGAATGAATCATGCTAGCAAACTCGGGCAAAGGCGCGCTTTTTGATGATGATAATAATAATAATAATAATAATAATAATAATAATAATAATAATAATAATAATAATAATAATAATAATAATAATAATAATTATAATAATAATAATAATTATAATAATAATAATAATAATAATAATAATAATAATAATAATAATAATAATAATAATAATAATAATAATAATAATAATAATAATAATAATAATAATAATAATAATAATAATAACAATAATAACAATAATAACAATAATAACAATAATAACAATAATGATGCAACAATAATAGCAATGCTTCAGATCTGCTCGATGGTAACAACCAACCTTTTTGAATGCTCAATAGACATCGATCGATTCTCCTCCATTCTCTTAAATCACGCAATAGAGCATGAAGATTTCTCCAGGTAAGTCATTATTTTTCCATTCCTCAGAGTCTTCCTTTTTGCGCGCAAATCCCCGCAGAATACGTTTATCATTTCCAATGAATTTATTACAAAATTTTTAATATTAATAGAAATAAATTAAATTATTAATACTAATAGATGCATAGGTTAGCTAATATCACGCCTGTCACTAGAGAATCGAGCTGAGTATGGGAAAAAGTGAGTCATTTTCGCCCAACCACAGTCTCTCGTTTCACACACTCTCTCGCCGGAGAGTGAAAGAAATAAAGGGCAGAGAACGGGAGAAAACGATATGTTTCATACCGCACCGCGCGCTCAAAACAGTGCGGTGCAGAATGGAATGGAATAGAATAACAAGGAATGGGCGAGAGAGTGTGTGAGAATGTAAAAGAGAGACTGTGGTTGACTTCAAATAATCTGAAAATTTCCAAGAGGATGAACCATACGAACGCATTAACACATTTTTTTCGCAAACCCCTCATTTGAAAGCGCATGAAAAATTTAATAACATACTGGAAGAAGAGCACCTCTTTTTCCTAAATTTTTGAGTTATTTACTTCGAAGTGTAGCCCTGTTCAGAGACATTTTCATGACCTCTGGTTTGTTTAGATCGATAGAGCTCGAAAAAAGTGCGGGGGTCACTCTTGTGACTTTTTTTTTCGCGAAAACTCACCAGAAGAGCAATTCGTTCTAAAAGTTGGGACTTCACCTTGCCGAACCGGTGGGTGTATTGAGCTCCAAAATGAAAATTGCATAATGAGACTTTGGGGGGGGGGGGGTGGTAGGACATACCTGGAGAACTCATTTCACCATTTTTGCATTTTTCCCATTTTTTGTTTTATTTAGCTCGATTTTCTCGTGACAGGCGTGATATTGTGCCCTATGGTATTTCGGTCCCTACTTCTAAAATATTAACAAAGCATGGTGGATTCTAGAAATATTCACCATTGGCAATGATGACCTTCTACCTGGAAATTTATGTATTCCTTTGTGATAGAATATTATTTCTGAGTCTGATTCTAGTAGTGTTGACGAGTAAGGCCGGACAGTGGTTCGGTCTTTGAAGGAATTGTGGGAACCTTCGGGGAGGTGTTTCCAATACTCGACTCGTCCACACTTTCCACCAGATCCACAGAATCACCTTTTGTTCGGTGCGAATCAGGGCACATATCTTCCCAGTTTTCACTTCTTTCCGAAAGTCTGAAGGCTACGCACCACAGTTCTCTGGTTTGACCTCAAACACCATTGCGAGATCACTGATATCGAGATGCGGATCAGCCTCTTCCTCTTGGAGCAATCGATCAAGATCCACCTTCATTCGGCGACCGGTCGAACTTCATCTTTGAGGCATATTTCTCGAATTTGATGACCCACCTTCACACCATTGTTATGTGAGTGCCAGGAGATTGGTACAACTCTGCTAGGCGATGCCGGATGGGCACTACTTCAGAATAGGGTACCAGACCACCGGGCAAGTCCAAAAAGATATGAAAAATGAAATAAACACAAAGGAAAGGACGTTTATATTGGACAATTATACTATTATTTTGGGCTGGTACCCTATTCTGAAGTAGCGCCGTTGGATGTTCGTCGGGTCGTTTCGAGTGGGAGAAGAAGAGGAACAGCATCACGTTGCGAACGTGAATTCTGTCGGATACGAAATTTTGCGGCGAATAAGGTGCGGGAATTCAAATATGTTTTAAAAATGAAGTAAATCCAGAAATGCTTTTTTCTTTTACTTTTTGAATTCCCGCATCTTATTGGCGCCCACGAATTCAAATAACGACTTTCTCTTTCCGTTTCTCCAGGGTACTTTTGAACACTCGGAAACTCGTTTTTTTTTTCGGTTTTCCACGATATTTTAACGCGCCATAAATGAAGTTAAATGACGAAACATCACTTGAACGTATCTCATTGGTATTATTCCGGTGAAAATTGATGACTTATAGCTTATTCGAAAGCCC
Source organism: Parapristionchus giblindavisi (assembly GCA_943737045.1). NCBI lineage: Eukaryota > Metazoa > Nematoda > Chromadorea > Rhabditida > Diplogasteridae > Parapristionchus > Parapristionchus giblindavisi. The sequence continues at coordinate 73,089 of CALSFV010000367.1, read as the reverse complement.
ATTTTCTGTAGATTATGAGTATATGTTAAAAAACGCAACGGAGGTCTGTGTACAGAGTTGAAGACTTCTAAAGTTTAAGCTATTTCTACCCCACAATGATGCGCGCAATGATGGGGTAGTTCTCGGCGTTATGTCTGCGAGCTAGCGAATAGCGTAGAGGTATAGATGTCGCTTTCAATTTTAGCGCCCTGGGTTCAATCCCCACCGATGCCAGCTGTTTTGCACAATTTTTAAACAATACTTTTTTATGTTTTTTTTATTATTTCCTAATGAACTTAACATATATCCGTGCATCTAATCTGTCCGAAAGGTTGTCCTTGTTGATAGTGTTGAGTATATTTAAAAAAAAACAAGGAATTCATTTATTTCAAAGTGAAATACGACAAATACAAAAAAAACAATTCACAATTCAAACAAACGAATCTAACAATCATGGTCGGCATTGGTAGATGGTAGTTAAGTCCATTAGGAAATAATAAAAAAAAACATAAAAAGTTTTGTTTAAAAATTGTGCGAAACAAGTGGAGTCGGCGGGGGTTGAACCAGGGGCGCTAAAATTGAAAGTGACATATTTACCTCTGCACCACCACTAGCTCGCAGAGATAACGCCGTGATCTACCCAATCATTGCGCGCATCATTGTGGGGTAGAAATTGCTTAAACTTTAGAAGGCTTCAACTCTGTGCACTGACCTCCGTTGCGTTTTTAACATATACTGATAATCTACAGAAAATGGGCTTTTGAATGAGCTATAAGTCATAAATTTTCACCGGAATAATGCCAATGAGACTGTTAAAGAGAGAGCACAAGTGAGATAGTAGAGAGAGCGAGGAAGGAAGGGAGGAAATAGTGGAGAGTTAATCGATAGTTCTTTCTCTGTTTAGCAGTAATTACATAAGTATATTTTATACGGACGATATCGCGCTTCGAAAGGAAGAAGATGACTTACTTTTCAGGTAAAAGATTATAATCGTGATTTTGTTCAGCTTTCCCCACATCCTGCTGCACGTTGGACACATCATCAGAAAGAACCCCAAAGCCTTATCGTACCTCACTGATGAAAGACTTATGATCTTGATTATCAATGAAGCATGGAAGGACTATGATAATTCTTTTTTCTTCGATACGATCTGCAATATACTGAGTAATTTTTCGTTTATATTTATTTCTTTGTTTATTTATTTCTTTATCCGTTAAAATATATCTAATGAAAGAGAAAAGCAATATGGAAGATGGAGTACCGTTACTTTACGAGATTTCGGTGAGTGCACACTGAGGAAAAAGTGTTATCCATGGAGCATAGGATGTGTCAAGTGTATTTAACACTTTTTCCGCGATAATTGTTAAATGTAACACTTCACAAGTCTTATGCTCCGTGGATTAAACTTCTCTTCGTATGTGGCTGCTTAAATTGAAAATTGATATAAATACGAAAACGAAATCGAGATATAATGCTGTTTCTCCTTATTTTTTCATACTTTTTTATTCTTGCGAGATGTCCTTCTTTTAAATACTTATGTTAGAATATTTTCGCAAACAAACTGTGAAAACGGGAAGGTAGCAAAGGTTATGTTACATATCGTATACAATTTATTTTATGCGTATTCTTCTCATTGACCGTAAAAAAAGGGTCGATGAACCATGTCCGCAAGCGCACTTTTTGAAAATTGAGAAAATACAGCAGTAGGTTTCGAACTTACAACACATCTATAACACGCTATTTGAGAGATTGGTGTGGTATTAACGAAAAAAACGAATTGTCCTGTTTTATGTATGTTATATATACATATGCTCCTCGAGTGAAGTTCACTTTGAAACTCCTTCCAGTTGACAAGGCGCTTCAGGCGGTGTGGTGGTGTGGTTGGACGACTTTTCCTAAAGAAATTAATTTCGGATACAAATTTTCCACTTTTTAAAAATGATGATTTTTAAACTAGAGGTGTAATACGTAGAAGCTATTGAGCAAATAAACTATTAATTAGACCATGGGAAAATAGTGAAAAATAGATTTTAAGGTGTTTTTTTTGGAAAATTCTCGATTACAGCGTTCGCTGATATCACTCCTGTACATTGATTTACTAATTAAATTAATTTAACGAAAATCAAATCATTGATAGTGGAGGAACAATTTGTCGTTATTTTTTCTTTCTTTTCAATGTTTTTCTTTCCTTCGAATCAATTATGTAAATTAAAATAAATTAGGCCAAAATATTGATTATAATACATAAAACAGGAAAATTCATTTTTCCTCAATACAGCATCAATTTCAATATTGTCAGACAGTATCTCTTGGAAAGAGAAATGTGATAGACTTGCATGAACATTCGCTGGTCTCCACATTTAAACGAAATTATCTTTTAAAAAATGTAGTATTAAAATTCCTGAGTGTTCCTTTTAGATTTATCGGCTGAGTCTTCTTTCCAATTTGTTCGGAACGGAGGTCTTGAACTTCTGCACAGAGAGGTACAAGATGAATCTATCACCGACCCATCGGATGAAGACGTGAGTAGTTTATTATTATAGTTACGTACGGGACTAAATTATTCTTCTTTCAATTTTTTCTTTTTGTAATTTTCACGATTTTTTTCTATTTTCGCACGAACTTTCAGATTCTATTGACGGTATTCAAAGTTATGATAATGCCAGAGAACCGTCAAGCCGTTTTCAACGTCTTGGGTGCCGATTTCTTTCTGTAAGCCGACCTAAGAAAGATTTAAGAAAATGAAAACGTATTTTCAAAAAGTCATCTCAATACATAAAATTACAACATTATCATGATCTCTTTTTTCTTTAATTTTTATCAATTTTTTCATAGAAAAGATAAATATAAACATTTTTTTCTTTAGGATGCTGGACGTAAAATATCCGATCAATAATCGTAATAATCAATATCTCACCGTGGGTATTCTATCCTTTTTGATTGCATCTCCGCTATATTCGGATGGACTGCAATCCAACAATAAGTTAAATTTGGTGCGTTTTCATTAATCTTTGATCTTTGATCTTTGACATTTCTGGTGCATATTATTATGATACATTTCAGAGAAGTTGGGTTGAAGACTGGCCTATTGAAGAATTTATTGTGACCGAACATAGATACAACAGAATCTTCAGTACATTCATTCCATTCTTTGATCTCCTGTTTAACACTAACTATCGCGGAGTTCAAATGTTCGCCCTCTACTCATTAGCAATCGCTTCTGTTACCATGTTCTACGCTCGTGATTACCTTGAGTTAGTTCTCTTCTTATTATTCTACTATCTCCTGCAGTCATCCCCATAACTTTTAAAGGCAAACCCCGTCCTAATCTGAAATTCTCCGCTCTGGACACTCAATCGTAACCAAAGAAATTGAGAGAGCATTGTCAGAACTGGTATTTCAAAACTAGCAGTCTACTTAAAATACGTCATTGACTAGAAGTTTACTGCAAGTTTTCTGTGAGTGAAAAAATGTATTACATTATTATGCACCACCTGCAGTAAACTTACGTCTAACTAGAAATAGAATTGCAAGTCTACTTCTAGCGGGAATGATTAACAGACTACTAGATAGTTTTGAAATACCAGTGGAGTTTTGAATTAGCTTGTTGTGCGCTTTAATCTTTTGTCTTTTGCAGTGTTTTAATTGCGGAAGGAGTCGAAGAAGTGTTGGAACGCTTCGGGGCTCTCGAATCGAACAGATTACTGAAGACTAAGAACATGAATGAATTGTATTTAGGTCTTTGTCAAATAATTAAGGATAGTAAAGACCAATATCAGTAATAATTATCCCATATCTCCAGTTTTTCACAATATGCTAAGGTCGAACCAAGATCATAATAAGGAACCCGAAAATAACACCCAAACCCCATTCCGCTATTAGCGATCGACAACCATCGATCCCCCCACGTCTTCTCATTTCTTGTTATGTGTAATATGATTTAATAAAGAATAATAATATTAGAGAAGTTGGCACCTGGGTAGAGAAGAGAGAGAGAGAGATTCTTTCACAAGGGGATGATCGCAACGTTGCCCAATCGAGCTGAGGCAATCGAGAAAATTGATAACGAAATTCGGCAAGTTGATTCGGAAATTCGTGTGGCTTCCTACACAAACAATCATAATGGGTTCTTGAACTCATCTTTTAACTATCCAAACAACTGCTGGTGTGGTTTAGTAGATAAGGTAGATAAGATGTGAATTTTCGAATCAACTAGTCGAATTTCAATATCGATTTTATCGATAATGTCTACATAAATAAATGTTCATTTTTACAATGAATAATTTAATTGTCACAAGCGACCGATTTCATAAATATCTCCGCAATTTTAGGGGAGCCAATAATTTGTTTGAAGTGGGGCCAATAATTTGGTGGATCGTAAAAGTTGACTCTAAAATTTGGCTACCAGACAAGCCCCACTTTTAAAGTTGAGTCAATAATTTGGTGGTTGAGCCAATAATTTGGTTCGAAGTGGTGCTAAAATTTTAGACTAAAATAACAGCCCCACTTCGAACCAAATTATTGGCTCAACCACCAAATTATTGACCCAACTTAAAAGTGGGGCTTGTCTGGTAGCCAAATTTTAGGCACCCAAAAAAGTTCGACCAAATTATTGGCCCACCTAAAATTGCGGAGATCAATAACAGAATGGAAAAAAATCGGAGACTTTGCCAGAGTTTTGAGTTTTTAAGTTTTTTCGTCATTTTTTTCTCTCTTCACGTTATGTATTTCAAAATGTTCTAACCTCCACAGACACGATTGTGAAATCGTTGTTTCCAGAATATCTTCGATTTTTTTTCATTTCCTTCGATTTTTCTAGAGCACAATGTTAAAAAAAGCATATCACATAGAGTTACCTGACGACGGAAATCCTTTAAAAAGGAATAAAACTTAATATATTTTAAAGTTCTTGTCTGATATGTCTGATAATGCATTCATCAATTAACTTCATTGCGTAATCATTATCAACCAATCGTAACATTTTGTGGTTTATTTCTTTGTTTTCTATAATTTTTCTTGGCATTTTGCCAAGATTTCAATAAGATTTCAACGATTTGTCTTTAAAAAATTCATCAATTAACTTCATTGCGTCATCAATCGTAAACCATATGATATAACATTTGAGATCACCGTTAACTACAACACAAAAAACACACATAAATTACTACTAGACACAAACAAAAGGGGCGGGGCCGAGAAAAAAGGGATGACAGTGAATATCGATTGATTATCGATCGATGACTCATCAATCGATAATCGATCTCTCATCGCAAGAACAATCTGCTACCGGTAAGAGAAAACATTGATTGATGTGCACAAAGACACACATACATACTTACAAATCACAGAAAAAGAAAAAGTAATAGATCAGAGTTAGGGATGGTCAACTAATGGATGCGTACAGTGGGCCTACTAGTTATTATTATTGTTTAATTATTATTATTATTTGCCCGGGATAGAAAGGACTAGGTCAGCGAAAAGAATGGGGCAGATTTTTCGACAGCAACCGCGCACTGCCAAAACCTATGCCAAACTTGAACCATAGTTACTGTAACACATAAACTATTGATCCGTCAGTACAATTACTAGTAACGATAGATTTGCACACACACTCACGCGCACACAACACTAATCAATGGGAAATAAGTATACGGTAACTGTTCGATCGATATATCGATCGCTAAAAAGGGGCGGAGCTAATAGAATTGACTAATATGGAAGGATAAAGAGAAACAACCGTCCAGCAGTGGGGATATAGACACATGTAGAGACAACGAACGACTGACTATTCAACACATTATTGATTGATTAGAAAAGGGGCAGGACTTAGGGACATTATTGATTGATTAGAAAAGGGGAGGGACTTAGGGACATTATTGATTGATTAGAAAAGGGGGCGGGGTTTATTGCAATTTGTACACCGGTTGTGATATACTCTATCACGTTTGTTGGGATGATTGCCGGGGGAAGTGGGAGACCCGTTGTGCGGTTAATAGAGGGAGTAGAATATTGATTGGTACGATTAAAATGGTCCGATATGTCTAGAGTTGGCTAATATTCGGCGAAGAAGTCGTCAAAGAATTCGTGGTTGAAGTGATCAAAGTCCAGCACGGATGTCTTGTCACTGAAAGTGATTTTTAATTATTTAAAAAATTCAAATATCATTTTATTTTTTTTCCTCTTTAGTAAAATGACATAAGTAGAATTTTTCTGCACTTTCGTAATTTCTACAATGCGGTCCCTAAATATATATTCATAACCATATAAAAGGGAAAGAGGGCCGACGGATTTCCGTCGCGTATAAGCGGTTTCGGATTTGGTTCGGTGGCGGTTTTTGGAAGGGTTCAGGGACGAATTCGAGAAAGTTTAACGAGGGAAGGAGATTGGACAACCCTGTACGGAAAGGGTTTTGGATTTTTTGATGATGATTTATATCGCGTTTAAGTAGAGGTGAAGGGGCGAGAGCTCTGACATGCGCGATGTTCCACATCGAACTCCTTGAATCACTGATTGTGAGAAAGTTGGCGCAGATTGCTTCGCGGGCGCCGAAATGCGCCGAATGAATCGCTGTCCATCGCGAAATTGGTTTTTTTTTTCGGATAAAAGGAATAATAATATACTTTGTGGATTGAAATACGACAGAAAAAAATTTTCTAGGTAATTTGATAAACAGTGGAGTACGCATAACTACGATACTACGACGATGGTAGCAAAGTAGATAAATACAATAAACTAACTTACTTTACAAATCGAGCGAGCGCCCTCTTCGTCAGATGCTTTCCATCTTCAGCATTCGAAAGGAACTCGTGCATCTTTCCGAAATCCGAACCCAGACTGTCCTTGAGCTCTCCGATCTGGAAAATTATCGATTTTTGAAAATTCGAGTTTCGATTTTTGCAATTTTTGACTGAAATAACTATCGATTTATGCTAAATAAAGCCTACCTTGTTACGGTATTCGTCCAATCCTTTCAGGAATCGGCAACCGACCTCACCTGAATACGAAATAGTGATTGAAATTTGAGAAAGTATTGATTTAAATTTGGAAAAATTGGGTAAAATCTGGTTTTACCGTATAGGATAGCATCGGCTTCGGAGAAGTGCAATTGCTTCTGCAGATTGTTCACGATCTCCGTCCTCACTCCTGTTGTGTCGGAGCACGTGGGAAGCGATGTATCTGTAAATGTTAAGTTAATCTATAAGTCATAGGCTAGGTCATTAGGTCATTAAGTCACTCATTAAGCCTCTAAGTCACTTATTAAGCCACTAAGTCACTTATTAAGCCACTAAGTAACTTATTAAGTCTCTAAGTCACTCTTTAAGCCACTAAGGCACTCATCAAGTCATTAGGTCAACTTGAAAGACTCACGAAATAGCTGCTTTCTCACGGACCAGAGCTTATCCTCGCGAGTCTCTAAATATAAAACGATTTAGGAACATACTCGACTTATTATCTAGGCCACATTTTTTAAATATGACGACTTAAGTAATGACTTAAGAATTAAGGTCGACTTAAGATTTAAGACTTAAAGGAGCTGACACCTTTGTCAACGGTCTCTTCAACGCTCTACGCTCTCTCGTTGTTAGAGACCAGAGAAATAGTGTGCACAATGAAGAGGCCATTGAGAGAGGTTACGCTCCCTTTAAGATTGACTCACGTCGCTTGGAGTGAGTGCTAACCGTCGGCGAAAGGGTGTTCACCGGCAGGATCTCCGAGGCCATCCATACGAGCAGACACAGATTCGATGGACCGACTTAAATGACTTAGTGTTAAGTACGGTATAATTAGTTAAGTCACTAAACTACTTAGTTACTTAACTCAACTAACTTACCAATGTTCCAGTTCACTCCGCACTTGTCATCGTGATGCATCTCGATCTTATCGACAGCTATGTTCTAAAATCGATAATCAAATTTAGAAAATCGATTAATAAATCGAAAAATTGAATTTTATTTATAAATAAATCTTAATAAACATGCAAATGTACGTTAATCAAAAGTAGTAATTAGTAGTTTCTAGACAGTGAACCTCTTCTATTCCTTTCATGCACTAACAACACAAATATTTTGTTTTTTGAGTTATTATTATTATTATTGTTATAACTAAAATACTCTTTTTATTTAGGCCCTAGACAGGGAACCTCTCTGAATGACCTCACCTTATAATGGGGATTCATGACGGCCAGGGCTGAGTGGGAGTGCTGCAGTCCGAGCGCGTGGCCGATCTCGTGGACCAGGACGTAGGGGAAGAACGTGTCCTTGTCACCCACGGTGTTCGTCCATCTCAAAGTAACCAATCGATAGTTAAAGGCATCATGTATCCATAAATTTCGATTCGAAATGGTTAAAATAGTTGATCTCATGTTGACAAGCTCGAAAAATTGACACAGAAATATGTATTTGAGAGTTTGAAACATCGCACTGGTAAGTTGGATTATATATTTATATATTTTATCAACGTGCGTATGCACGAAACGAAACACATAAAAGTGACTAGTGAAAATTCATGAAATTTAAATGTGATATAATGGGGGGTCAGGGTTTGATATCTCAGGGTGGAAAGGGGGATCTCTCATAGGATACAGTGGTCCCTCTCTAATTTTTATTACTATCGCGTGGGATCTATAGCGATATGAGGTGGATCCACTGATCCTTGTTTATTGCAATATTCATAAAGACTTCAAGTTCAACGATTACTAAAAGCTCACTTTTCCGCCTCGTCAAAGTGGATATCGCCGTTGAGTGGGAAGGGCTTGTAGTCGGGATAGAACGTATGCGCCAGGATGTTCTCGTTGTCGTTGCCTTCTCCGTCAAACTGCAAATATCGATTGATTTTCATTCTATTATCGATTGATTTTCGCTCAATTATCGATAGATTTTCATTCCATTATCGATTGATTTTCATCCCAACATCGATTGATTTTCGTTCAATTATCGATTGGTTTAACCGATGATCGATCGATCTATTCAATTTGATCTATGAACCTCTTCATTCATAAGATATCTGCCAAACTGGTTTGGCCATAGTAGTAGATGCGTTACTTAGTAAGTGAGATAAGAGTAAAAGGGATTGTTGTGTTCATCTGGTCTTTATGCCAAAGGAATTTCAGTCGACGCTCTCCTCACGTCACACACTATCTCATCTCTCGTCTTTCCCTGTCGACGAGAGAGCATTGACTTTTGAAGAGACCGTCGGTGGTACTCCTTTAAAGTCACACAGTTTGACGCAAAATAAATTACAGTAATGGAATTCTAATGAGTTCTATGTTAGGACACACCATTGTTTGAACTTCAGCAGTACATGTTTTCATGTTTTCTATATTATCAAAAGACTACAATTTTATGCTTTATTTAATAATACCATTTAAAGTAGCACCCCAAGTGAATTTTATTCTCCGCATTGGCCACGCTCTTTCATCGACAGAGAAAGTGAGAGAGCATTGAAAGGGCGGAGAGTTTCAAATAAGCTCGGGGTGTGCCTTTAAGGACCCTATTTTAAGCTACCCCAAAAATCTCTTACCGGGTGTGCATCTCCGTGATTTCCTGATTCCCATCGTATATTAATGTCAGCGTCATCTTCCGAATCCGCCTCGTCAAAGTCGAGGAACACTTGTTGGCCCTGTAATACGCATCATATTTATTTAATATATTCATTGATTTATTTATTTATTCCCTATTCCCCATTCCCAAGCGTTCTTTTAAAGGAATAAAATTTTTCAAAAAATTAAAAAAATTAAATTTAAAAAATTCATTTATTTATCAAGACTTTTTTCGTAATACTTCTGTTCGGATAGAATGATAGAGATTCATCTCACGAACCGAAAGACATAATTGATATTGATCCATGATATGTTTTATTTATTTTATTTATTTATCTTACACCACAAGGGTAAAACAAGTACAAAGTGTAAGGAAAATATGTGAAAGAATTAAAAAAATTATTTTATTTATTTATTGTACACCATGTTTGAAGCATTCTATGCGCATTGAAAGTACAACTTTTAAAGCATGTAGTGAGTGAGTGCCTGTCCGATTTGTATGCTTGGTTCCCTCTCAATTTCACATTGTCCGACATACCAATTTCCGTACAATATACACAATAGTCACCTTCTTTACAGAGAACGCACACTCTCTCAGTGGTCTCTTCGACGCGCAATGCTTTCTCGTTGTTAGAGAACAGAGAAACTGTGTGCGCAATGAAGGGGCCATTGAGGGAGGCAACGATTCATTTAAACTTTGCACACGGATAAATACGATATCCATCAACAACATGCGATGTTCTATCGTATAACCGTCCATTCTCTTGCTATTACTGCAGGAATTGCGATATTACCGGTTACGCATTCATTTGCATTTCAGATATTTATCATAGTATTACTACGGTAGGAAAGTATTTTTGTCGCCGAAATAGTGCCGAACTGGTACGACCAGGCACAGCACCCGTGATGATGTCCACATCCGCCCGCCTCCCTCTATATCATATCATATGCTCAAGTGGGTGGCAAGAAGTAGCCAACAAACAAACATAGGCCTCCCTTAATGTCACCTAAACATTGCTTACTTGTAGGTTGCTATCAACCTCGTGTTATGTACCCATGTTTTTAGGTTAGTCACTGAGAAAACACAGTGATGTTCGACGGTTCCTAAGCCCAACAAGCGGTCACAAGACACCGTAATCTGTAATTACCGTAACCGAAAAGTGCAGTAATCCCTACTACCATAATCAGGAAAAATATAGTTGCCCAAAAGTACCGTACCTCGGTAAGCATCTTGATGTGGATTTGTTTCGCCCAGATCTCGAAGCCCTTCTTGACCGTACTTCTAAAATTACTGAATTATTTTGGTTTTTGGAGTTCAAAATGTGTACTTCTGCAAAGTGTGAGGGACCTTGATGAACCTCTCTAAGTGGGACCTACCTAACCACTGCCTTGGGCATGTCCGTAGTGTACTTACTGATGAACCTGCAGTTTATTCTCTTTACAAAGTACAAGTCGATCAAAGATCAAAGATCAACGATCAAAGACCAAAGACCAAAGATCAAAGACCAACCATTTCAGCTTCAATTTGTGTCTGCCGAAAAAGTGTCGGGGATTCCACCGTGAGGCGTGTGGCAGAGCTGGAATTAATTTTTTTTTAAAATATTTTTAAAAAAATCTATTTATAGCCCATGTCGGTTTATTGTAGTCCTGACCACCAAAAGGCCACAACCGTTTTATTTATATCCATAACCTTATGTAAATGTGAACAGCCTTTAGAGGCCGTGCATCAAAACTCGATCACATCACTACGTAAATGCCACTGTGGTCTATGGCTAGGTTTGAATTAATGTCCGTCGGACGGAACCGTATGTCTGTCTGCACACACTACACTATAATTGTCTCTACGTAGGCTAGACTTGGAAGGTTCCCACAAAATACAGTGAGCTCCTTCCCCTTCATTTCACCAAATTTATCTCTATCACTTGTTGTCAATGGAAGATAAATAAGTAAATAAGGGGTGATAAATAACTAAATATGGGGCTTAAAGTGGTTCACCACCCCCCCCCCCCCTCATTCGTTATTCGCCATTGGTCAGTTGGTCAAGAAGATTGCAGACCACGTGCCCACAATCTCTCTACCTCTGCCTTTTCTCCCTCACCCTCTCCCTCACCCTCTCCCCCCCTCTCTCTCCCTCTCTCTCTCTCTCCCTCTCTCTCTCTCTCTCTCTCCCTCTCCCTCTTGGCCTCTCTGGGCTTCTAACAGACGCGCTATCATCATAGATACTACATGCCCTCTGTCTACCCTCTATCTCTACCTCTTCCTCTCTACCTCTTCTTCTGTCTCTCCCTCTCTCCCTCTCTGCCTCTGCCTCTCTCTCCCTCTCCCTCCCTCTCCCTCTCCCCCTCTCTCCCGCTCCCTGCCCCTCTTTAGAATACAAACGAAGACAAGCAAAGGGCGATGGAATGATCAAACATTTCAGGACATACACACATATCAAGATAGTAATACGATAAGGAAGAGATCAATTTTGCCGCACACTGATACGGCGGCTACAGTAACCGCCCCAGCACACAACGTAACACTATCGCGAACTGACTACCGTAACCTTTCTATATATTTGTGATTGATTTCTATATATTTCTTACCTTATGCACCCCCCACCCCCTTTTATTCACCATAGTAATTTATGAGAGTCATGTATCATTATGTTTTACTCGTATATTCAAATTGTTCTCGTTGCGCTCTCGGGCGTAGATAAAATATATAACCACTCACCGAATCGCTTCACTCGTATGCCCAGATCGTCAGAGTCCTCGCGCGCGGCGTCCGGTCGCGCGCATCGTTTGGCGCGCGTCGCCGCCACAGTATCCGCGTCGATCTCGCCTGTCGCGGGCACTCCTGCAACGATTTTAAGGGTTACTGTAGTCGATTTCCTTGGTTACTGTACTCACACAGAAAATTTAATTAAATTTATAATTTCTTACTTTTCATTTTCTTAATTGCAAGAAATATCAGCGAAAAATGCTCTTGCTCAAAGTAAGAAATTCCATTTCTGATATTCTGTTATAAGAAGTCAATTTCTTAAAACACAACATCTCGTAAGAGAATTTTCTCTGTGAGTAGTCGATCGCCAGAGTTACTGTAGTCGTGTTTTGGAATGGCTATTTTTGGACAGGAACGGCCCCTCCAGTGACTCAGAGGAACAAACACTCATATGCCACACGATTTATGGTGCGCAAAGAAGTGAAGATCAAGGATCAAACTACAACAAAATACACTAATATTAAGATCAAAGATCAAAGACCAAAGATCAAAGATCAACTAGAACTCACCTGCGACCGACTGGTATAACCGTACGGCTTTCTTCAGTTCCTCTTCACTAGGTTCCTCCTTGGTAGAAAGATACGCGTATTTTTGGAGATGTTTCTGCAAAAATGATCAAATATTATTATTAAATTACTATTTATTTTGTCAATAATAATAATAATACATATTTTTGTGCATATTGTGCTTGTTTGTCTTTGTTTACATACGTTGATTATTAGCTTAAAGGGAGACTGCCATTCAAAAAATTACTCTTCAAGATCATTATTCTTATACTAACTAAGCAATATAAATTCAAAAAAATTTTTTTTTGAAAAGTTTAGATGTTTTTTTAAACAAAAGCTACAATAAATCGTTCCGATATGAACAGATCATGTAGGGCCAAAGCCGATAAAACAAGGAAGTTGCCAGATCTCGCGTTTCAGGTCACTATTTAATTCGTTCACAATATTTTTATAATTTTTTTCACTTATGTTTATGATGTCGAAAGCATCAGATAAGTTATATGACCTCAACTTGATTTGCTTGGCAGACTCCCTTTAAAGGCCACACTCTCTCGTTTTCGTTGTCCACGAGAGAGCGCTGCCAGAGCGAAGAGTTTCAAATTAGCTCGGAGTGTGCCTTGAAAGGGGCTGACACCTTTGTCAACGGTCTCTTCAGCGCTCTACGCTCTCTCGTTGTTAGAGGATAGAGAAATAGTGTGCGCGACGAAGAGGAAATTGAGCGAGGCCACTCTCCCTTTAAATTGGCCGAAGCCCCTTGATTGGTTCTTGCAGAGTATTTTCGCTGGAACGCCGGGTTTCAGATACACGTTATCTCCCACCAACAGCATCATTCTGCTTTAATCTGTAAACACAGACCGAAATACGATTTTGCACATTCCAAAGCGTCAAACTTTATATGTGCCATATCTCAACTATTAATATCCTAATTTCCTTATAACTTTAAACAGAACATCCTGCGCTAATTTGATTTTTTGTCCGCTCTAGTAACGCTCTCTAGCTTTCCTTGTCTACGAGAGAGCGATGTCTGAGCGGTTTAAATTTAGCACGGGGTGTCCCCTGATTATCCAAATGTCTCTAGAACGTTCGCTTATCCCTTTCAGAGGATAGTTCTGACGCATTGACACGGATTTGATATTCCCAAATCCCCATTAGGATCAAGTGTTTCAGTGACTAAGTGAAACTTTTAGTATAAACATATAAACAGTGTGTAAATAAGCCGTTCTCTACGGCTTGACTCCGCCCACTCGGATGACATGATAATAATGTATTTCGAAATACCGAAAACATTAAACCACTGTTTAACGCCGCACACAACAAGTTAATTATACTCTCCGCTCTGGCCACAAGCTCTCTGGTGTTGAAATCCATGCATAATCACGGAAAATCCGTGCTAGATCGTGCTATTAATTGCAGAAATTTTACTCGAATAGTTCAACACCAAAGCTCAATGTGTTCTCCACTCTCTACCGTCCAATGCTATTGGTTCTTAACTATGTTATGGTATTATGGTATCGTTCGCGATGATAAACAAATCGTTAATAACGCACAGATCTGATCTCTATCCTTTGTGCGATGTGCTGGTACCACTACAGTTCAAGAATAGGTAAGTTATAGAATAGGATAGGAGAGACAAGATATAGAAGGCATATGCAAGTTCAAGAAAAACCTCTCTATGTCTGCACTCTCTCATTTCGCGTGCTCTCTGGGCATCCGTCTAACCCTGCGTGTTTTTTTCCAACGCGGTGTGTTCTATTCCCTCCTTTTGCCTATCATCATATATTCCCCCTGCCTTTCCATCTACAATCTGACATTCAGTATAATAGGAAGAACGAAGAGACAGTCAGCCAGACAGACAGAGAGACAGAGAACGCATAGAAGCGCAAAATGAGTTTTGCCGTACTATTCCCTTGAGGTAATCCCCATCGCTAATGCACCTAGTGCGTGGCAAAAAAACAAGAAAAAACAGCGATATATACTAAAAGCCAACGACCGATAATGATGATGGCTATATGGTACGAAAGTCATGCGCATACTCTTTATTTATTAAAAAAAATATTTTTCTTACGTAAAAAGCGATAATATTTGAAACAACAATAGTCACTACTAATTCCATTACGTTGGTTATTTCACTACGCCACTGCTTTTATATTTTGAAGATACACTCACATTCGGTTTCTACTCAAGCCAACCCCCTTTCCGGCGCCTTGTTGCGGCGGAGGCGGTATCACGACCGGGAACTTCATAAGATTGTGTTATGATAGCAACGATATACTTTGCCCTACTCAACTAAGGGACAACTGCGTTGACAGCAGCGGCAGAGGTAGCAAAGAGACAGCTATTGATGGAACGGATATATACAACCAACTAACTATCAATCTAGAGAGATAAGCGAGTTTTGACAACAAACGATGAATAAGACACCACACTATCGCAACAAAATCTCACGTACCGTACCCCCGGTCTGTCACTACCGCAACTACTGAACTACAGTAATCCATGGAATTCAACCCTTCCATTCATAATGCTTTCTCATGCCATTCGACCTCAACTGTCCCATTTCATCGGCCTTCATAATAAACTACTTTCAATCGGGAGGGAGATTTATAAAGTCAGTTCGCGCCTGACAGCCACCGTGTACTTCCCTGCGATCTGGGTGTACGGTAGCCGCGTTTTTTTGTGTTGTTGAGATCGCAGAGAGAGAGACCACATGCTTGGCCTATATCGAGTAAACGTCGGTCACACGACGAACAAGATCTCCTATATCTTGAATACCCCTCTCTCTCACTTTCCCCTACTCTCTCGCGCAATGTCTAACTGCCTGCGCTCTCTTCATATCCCACACTCTCTCGTCTCCCATAATTCATTCACTTTTTTGTGTCGAGATGAGAAATGACTAACGGATCGGCTAATGTAGGCAGGGAAAGTGAGCAACAATACAGTAACCACAGCAGCTACCGCAAGCTTCAATAAGCCTGTAGCATGTAGAGTAATCCTCAATATGCATACGCTCTACCGTAATCCTGATTTCGCAGTACGATAAGCCTAAATCTCCTCTCAAGTTTTAGCGTGGCTCTTCTCGCCTTTCGAACCCTCCCCCGATCGAAATCGCCGTCACATAAAGAACAGAAGATAAGAAGGTCAAGTTGAAGACGGGCGTCAAGTTCCATCTCCTTCTCCGTCTCCTTCTCTTCTCCTCCCTCTAGCTCTCTTCCTCTCCCTCTTCCTCTCTCCCTCTTCCTCTTCCTCTCTCCCTCTCCCTCCGTTCCTCCTCTTCCTTCGTCCTCATGGCTGACCTTACTAATAGACACTTTCGCCCTCTCCCTATCTGATCCTCTAGCGACAGACATGTATGTAGATGGAAGAGACAGAGGCAGAGGGAGGAGGAGAGGCAGAGGCAGAGACAACATTGGATTGAACTTTGCGACCCGGTCATATAAGTGTGGAGATGCAAAAAAAGCGGAGCGACTCTCCCTACCCAAGGGCGTTACTCTTGAAGAGTGAAAGCATTTGCACTTTAGATGTTGCAGTTCTCAACCCCCGAACATGAGTAAAATCCCCCCTATCCCTATCGCAATCCTTCTTTTCATCAACTTTCGCCCTCTTTCCATTCCTTTGCCCTACAAACACAGATCCTTTTCGCTCGTCAGCCCCCCCCCCTCCAACGTCCCGGGATGAATGGAAAAGAGAAACGATCGCGCACAGGCACTCTGACTGTCTGCGCGGGCACTAACACCTCGATTGAGACTTACTATTGCATAATTCACACTTACTATGACATGTTGAATGGCATCGGGAGATTGCTGCGGCTCGGCTTGCCGCGTGCGTCGCAGTAAAACCTGTAAAGAGTGAAACGAGTTACTACAGCGATAGCTCATGGCTCAGCTCCCTCCGCAAAGGGTGTTCTTCGCATAGGGTGTTTGGTGCATAGGGGCTCTCGCTCCTACTTTTAGTGTTGTATCGCCTCAACATAGGGGCGATTTATCGTCGCTTTGTATGCATAGAAAATGACTATGATCACTATCTCGATCGAACACACATAAAGACTCTATCAGATGTTGACACTTGATAGGAGCCCAACCCTGATTCAGGGTCAGGTCCCGACTGGAAATAACCGAATATCGATTGGCGGATTACGGTAGACACAGCGGGGGTCAAAATACAGCGCGCAGATTTTGGCGACAGAGGACGAAACGCGCAAAAATGCCCTTGAAATGGGTGGGGAAAAGGTAAGTTAGAATGACCGGTTTGGAAGATGTGAGCGGCCGATAAGCTGCATACAGAGAGAGACGAAGTGAACTATAATAAGACACGAAGAGTTTGCCCTCGTTAAAGTCTACTCGAACTTGGCTAGGCGTGGGCGCGGGATCGATATATCGATCGACTATCGATCGATATATCGATCGACTATCGATCGGGAAGTAATAAAGAGCACAGATCAATTCGAGAACACAGCATGAACGAGAGAGTAAGTAGTGATGAGTAGTGATACCCAGTAAGAGTAGAGTGATAGAGAGTCTCAATATGTGAACGATGTATAGACCATAACTGGATGAAGAGACGCCAGACACGCAAAGTTATACGCCGAAAAGAGAAAGGACGATCGAGAGAGAGAGAGCGGGTGACAATGTTTACAAAAGCCCGATACTGCTAAGGCAAAAAGGGTAGTAGATGGTAGATAGATAGCCAGGACGGGTGCGAACATGATATAGACAGCTTGGCTGGCTGGTCGAGCTAAATTATTAGCTTAGCTGCTAGTCTTCAGCTAGATAGCTAGTGGCATACCTGTGTTCTTAAGGACGGCTCATCCAGCGTGGCGAGTGACCGCGCGCTGGCCTCGTGGACTAGCAGGACACATAGGGCGCAGAAGAGTTGCGGAAGAGTGGGCAGTGCAGAATTCGAGGACGACATGTGGGACCTCCCTTGTGTTCTTCACCTCGACACCCGACTCTTCTGTGGTCCTGTCCACCACTGAGTGAAGAAGAAGAAGAAGAGGAGGAGGGGAGGATGGAGGGAGGAGGCAGGGAGGAGGAGGAGGAGGAGGAGGAGGCAAAAGGGGAGAGGGGAGGAGTCTAGCGGCGGTCGAGGCGAGGGATGTTATAGCGGAGGGGTGGAGAATTGAAGGAAGAGGAGGAGGTGCTCCCTCGATCCCTTGATTCCCGTAGTACCCGCACAACGACTTCCGTGTGTAAGTGCGCAGTTGGAGTTGATTCTGAAATTGGCAAAGCATCCGCATCACATTGTTTAAACAACACAGAGGGTAAACAGATACGATACATGAGACAGCCAAAACATCTATAGTCTACCGTACTATTGATACTGTAACCCTAGCCCCAACGTCCACCGTAAGATCCCTACCGTGAGCCTACAGCAAGCCTAGACCCTAGTTGAACTGTTTGCCGAATGGCAAGGGCGAAAATTTTGAGCGAATGAGAAGAAGAAACGGTGAAAATCGAAGGGTGGGGGATATGGAAAGAGCGGTGCGAGAGTGATGGTAGATCTAAGTAGAAGAAGAGGAAGAGGAGGAAGAAGAAGAAGTAGAGGAAGTTAAGAGCGAAATTTAGAGAAGAGCACTGCCCTTATAGTACGATAGATTGATAAAGACGGGGGGAAGATAAAGGTTACTCACTGGAGCCACGTTGGATATAAACAAGTAAAGCTATCCCGGTATTCAAGGCAGTCATTCGGCTGCACATTAAGTCATACATACACTCCTTACAACACTCGAGAACCTCATAATTGTAAAAAAAGGTAAAGCTAAATCCCATTATCCACACGAACACCGGCGCGAGATCTCTGCAGCGATAATTCAAGGCGAATGCAGACCGGAGTGCCTAATCTCTTCTTCGGACCTACTTTACCGCGGTCGCTAGCCACTACCAACTCCCCTACGCTGGATATATTGCACTAAATATAGTCACTGACTTGAAGTTTGCTTGAAGTCTACTTCATGTGAAAGAACTTAAGACATATTACATTACAGTATATACACCACTTACGTCTAACTTGACGTAGGCTTGCAAGTCTACTTCAAGTGAGAATGATAAGCAAACTTTAAGTTTTAAAATACCAGAGATATGACAGATACAATAACATTAGGTTTATTTTCAAACTGAGCTAAACTTTGATCACAAATTCCTGGCCATACTAGATACAAAACACTCGCAAACCTCGCTGACGTAGCCCAAAGGTATCCCCCTCCCAAGTCCCACAATACTCTGGTAAAAACGTCAAGTTTGCTTAAATATTGAGTCAACGTGAACCATTAAGTGTACTTTAAATCACATTTGAGTAAACAAAAAAAGGGTCAGACCGCTTTACACTTAAAGTACACAAAAAGTTGCGATTCACCAGGGAATCTGCGCACCGTTTCGAGTTTCCAGCTTCCCTTCTAGCGCGGAGAGTTTAAACTAGAGATCAAAGTGGCAACCCGCGCTAATTTGAAACTCCCCGCGCTGGCCACACTCTCTCGCGTTCCTTGTCTACGAGAGTGTTGCCAATGGTGAGAGTAAAAGTAGCCTGGTGTGCTCCTTTAATAATGGCAACACTATGCGCGATCAAAGTCGAACAATTTCGCTATAAGAAGGAAACTATAATGGTCGGGCAGGAATTTGTTGTGGCCACTCGCGGCGGCGACCATATGATATAATGGAATGAATAAGACAACGGGGATATACAGTAGGAGAGAGGCAGAGGGAGAGGGAGACGGAGAGGCAGAGGGAGAGGTAGAGGTAGAGGTAGAGGTAGGGGGATAGGGAGAGGCAGAGGCAGAGGAAGAAAGACGGCGAATGACGCTCACTTTCGTTATCATTTTCCGCCGATATCTCTTATCTTTCGTCATTCATTTAATCCCGCTCTTCTGGCCGTTCTCGTTCATTCTCTGCGACTTCATCAACAAACAAATCATCTCGCCCTGCCATTCTTGCGCCCATCGTTCGAATGTTCGTGCCGAAACGCATTCCATGCGCATGCTTCCTCATAGAGCCGAACCCTACTCGCGCTTATCAGTCCGCAAATTGATCCCTATTATCACTAACGCTGTAGCTGCCAATTTCAAAGTACACCCTCGCCATAATTCCGCCCTGCGGGCTCTCCCCGCTACGTAGCAGTTATCGACACGTTGGTGGACTTTGGTGGACTTTGACGCATGAGGAAGAGTATGTTGTTATTCGATATGATAATTCAGATGATAATCCTATAATGTTCCAGATATGTACGTACATGTTGTGAATGCATGCTACGTAGCGCATATGCACCTTGCAAACTCTGACATTAACATTCTACTAATTTAATTCGGAATATTGAAACATTCTAGTACTCGTAATGCATAATTAACTCGCGATCACAGAACCTAATCTTCTAAAAATAGAGTTTTCTTCAAAGAAAAATTCAAGCAACGACTCTCACGTAGTCTCTACTGAAATAAATATAAGATAACTTTCGAGTCACTGTCTTTTGTTCACTTTGAACGCCCTAACGACCGCTCACTATAGAAACTCTCGCATGATTGATACTCTCTCACTTGTCTGGCTTTCGGCGAAAAACGGCTGACACCACCGGAATACTGCGGAGTGTACCCACAAGACTAGAACTGCGTGCATGTTTATTCTCCAAAATCAGAGAAGACAGAGTTTACGATAATGAATTCTTATACAACTTATATCTATGCATATATATTCTGCGGAATACCATGTCACACAAACAGTTATAAAAGTGAAACACACTATCTATATTTCGGAAATTACGAAAAATTATGAAAATGGGCAGTCTAAAACGGCGAAACGAATAAGAACAGTGAAATCTAGGCGATTTATACGAAGAAGAGGTGGAAGTGGTTATCATAGTCATTAGGGCCGAAAAAAAACGATATGAAAAAGACCATGGAGTAAAGAGTGACAGAGGATGAGGAGGGAGAGGGAGACGGAGAGGGAGAGGGAGAGGGAGAGGGAGAGAGGTTGTAGAATAGTGCGAGAATGGCCCTAGAAGGAAGGAAGTAGTCCGAGATAAGAAGTGTATATGTATGTATGTGTGTGTATATGAGCAAATCGAACAATGGTGGTGTATACGATATGGGGTTACGGTAGTGGTGTGGTGAGTGTGGCAGTGAGCGACGACGATTACGACAATCCCAGAGCGAGAGAAAGATACAGCAGAAAGAGGAGGAAGAGTAGGCAGGGATGTAATAGATGGGTAAATTTAGCACCGAACTGAATAATGAGAATAATCTATATGTCTATATAATGATATGGTATGAAATTTGGCAATGTATACGTTGATATATATGGGATACAAGCTCTAACTCGGAGTAATTAATCAATAATTGAGCAGATGAATGATAGGGAGTAGTAGTAGAGGCACTTGGTAGATCAATGGCACAAGAGTCAATCGATAATGTTGTGGTCAGGCCTGCCGACGACATCGCTTAACGACCGGATGTGGAGTGTTCCTGAGATTGAATTATTGATTGATTAGGCTCCGCCCATTTACGGTAAGGGTTACGGTACCTCCTTATACGACGAGTGGTACTTCTCCTCTACAATCTCCTTGCCTTCCTCGGCCGCATCTGAATCAATCGATAATTAGGATCGATCAATCGATAATCGTTACTGGTACAGTAATATCGATCGATAATGATTAATTTGTGTAATGAGATAAGACATATGGAGAGATGATAGTTGAGGCTCACGTCAGATGCACACTGGCTAGAGTGATATCAAGTCTAATCGATTGATTGATTATTGATTGATTTGAAGCAGTTATTGATTGAGTTTATGGTTGAGGAGGCACTGAGAGTGTGAAACCTGGCTCGTGCACCACTTATATAAATACCACACTCACAATTCCCTGCCTTGTAAGGTACAACAGGAGAATTATTCCCTATCATAAAAGGGAATATTTCTCCTGGGGTACCTTAGCCGGGGAATTGTTTTTTTTTCCAGTGTTGTGCTTGATCAGAGTGTTTTCTGTTTCAACGTGGCACATGAGCGGTCGTACCCTCTCAGTACGTATAAATATATATACCTAGATTAGCAACGGAACTGGAGTACTTCCGAATACGGTCCATCGTTCGATCCATCGGCTCGTGTACGATGCCGATCAGGTCGTCCGCCCAGCGGTCCTCTCCTACAACAGCCGCGGAATAGCTCAAACCCGGACGTCCAGAGCCGTCATTTAGTCTTTCACGGTCAGGATTAGCAAAACACACACACACACGAACACGTTCACTACATTAGGAAAAGACAGAATGTTAAGAGAACACAGCAAGCACACACCGTAGTAGTTGTGGTACAACATGCCTCGAGTCGCTGAGGATGATGCTGCGGCGCCAGATGTCGCTGCGCCAGACGACGTAGCCGCCTTGACTGTGGTCGAGGCGGGATAGCGGACGGCCGTCGTCGTGACGGACGTAGAGCCCGCGCCCGAGGCCGACGTGCTGCCGAGCTCGGTCTTGAGCGCCGACGCATCTGGAACAGGGGCATGCGGGTAAGAAGAGGGATATAATGCTTATCATATGTGCCCTTTTAGAGACGGCGCTTAGCAACATCAACGGATGAAGAACTTATATAACGTAGTTGAGAACTTCACTGTTGCTAAGCGCCGATTCTGAGCGGGATAGAGGGTTGACTCATCAAGCTGTACGTTTCTCAACTGCTGTATAGGTATCCATGAACATTAACAATCCGTTTACCGACAAACGCGACGCCACAAGCGTAGTTGGAGAACTCCTCCACCTACGCATGTGACGTCACGTTGTCGGCAAACGGTTTGAAACTGTTCATGGATACTTGTACCTTGCTCTTTTGCAGAGTTTTGTACTCTGCAAAGGTCGGACAAAGGAGACTTATTGGGAACAGTCAGCTCAATGATTCAATCGTTGTAGACAGGTTAATGGAAGATGGGGGGATTCAGAACAAAGTATATTCATTAACATGAGATACATGGGAGCACAAAGGTATAGCGGCCTTGGTCAAAAGGTCATTGCAAGGAGAGACTGACTACGGAGAAGAAAGAAAGTGGTGGTGGTGGTTGTGAAAAAGAAATGCAAGATGATTGCTCTTCTGGCTAGTTCGGACTATTTCGACTGCAGGGACCACTAAGTATTAAGTAACTAAGTTAAGGATGTACTTAACTAAGTGGCTAAGCTAGGGTACTTATAAGTAACTAAGGACACACCATAGTCGAAGTTGGAGAAGCCTCGGCCGGTGGTCGTGGTTCTTGATCGGATGGTGTCGTATGCGGCTCCACCGCTATCGTAGCCTCTTTGGGAGCCGAAGTCGGGCGATCTGGACAGCGTGTCGAGCTCCTTCTGCAGCGTGTAGATGGCGTCGCGCTTGGCGTGCGGCGTGCTGGGTCCGGGCCGGGAGCCGTCGAGTAGCGTCTGACTGGCGTACCGACGCGGTGACCCGACGTCCGACCGGCTGCGGTAGTTGTACCGCTTGGAGTAGGTGTCGGTGCCGTAGGCCGACGACGACTTGTCCATGGCCGAGCGCGTGATGTACGACGAGTCGGCCATGCCCGAGGCGTACCGAGAGCGAGACTCGCGCGTCTCTGATGCGTCTAAACAGATCATGCGGGTTACGGTAGTAGGGTCTAACTATCACGAACTGAACTCGTGCAGTTTTAGTCGAACTCTATGACTATATTATTCGAAAAACAACAACAAAACAGTGTGAGTGTTGGTTGGTTGGTTGGTTGATCTTTGATCTTTGATCTTTCGGTTAGTGTGGATGCACATACCTCTGGCAGCCAGTCTGGATTCTGACAGTGAGCGATTGCGACGAGTCAGACTGTTGTAGTCGGCCTCCGAGGCGTATTTGAGGTAGTCTCCGGGCTAAAATATGAATCTAGTTAGCGCCGGGTGGTAAACTAACACCCCGCGTTAACCTTAAACTCTCAGCTCTGGTCACACTATACTGTAGGCAAAGTGAGCACAAAAGTGTAACCGGAACAAATTTTGATCAATTTCCGGGTTTATTTTCCACTATCAGAGAACAGTTTTGAGCTCGAAGGGAGCTCCATAGAATCACTAACAGTGTAGTGCTTTCTTAGTGTGGAGGTTCTCGAGCGGCTGTTGAGCTCTTCCAGTTCATGGGCGAGTTGAGCTCCAGTCGAGGAGTAACCGACGCCTTCGGGCTGTTGATTGTCTGGAAGGGTCCAAGTTATTTCCGGAGAGATCTCGCCTCTTCCCTGGCATTTCAAAATAAACATCGTAGTTACTATTTTCACTTGAAGTAGATTTAAAGTAAACTTTAAGTAAAGTAGACTTTAAGTTGTGAGATACCAGAGTTTTCCTTTGCCTTTCTCAACTTTATAACAGCACGATATACATTACACTCTCTTCATATCATAGACAATCTCGTCGTTCCATGACCATAGTCAGAGACGAAAGCAATAGCGTGTGATTGAAGAGGCCGTTTCTTTCATCGTTCAGAAAGATATCAGTCGGCGAAGACGGATCTACTACACACACAGAGAAAAGTGTACTCCCCCAGCACACATGACCTGCGAAGTGTTATTGTGCGTATAAAACGTACTTGCATAAGAAAATGACACTGTGCTCTAAAGAACGGAAGTCGCTCAAAGGCTAGATCTCGCCCGCCTCTCGATTGTCTCTCCGCTGCCTCTCCCTAACCCGGCTGGCCTTCGCCGCTCGCTATTTGATATAAAAGAGATCGGCAGTTTCTGAACCATGCAAAACAAGAAATAGTCTCTTCTACAAATAAAACAAGTGATTTTTATACGCTCAATATATTTAACACTCTTTGTGTTATTATTACACTTCACAGATCTTATGTGCTGTGGAGAACATTTTTTTCTCTGTGTGTAAGTAACAAAGTAAGTAAGTTAGCAAAAATATTAGCACTTACAAACGTGATAGATCTAAATAGCACTTACAAACGTGATAGATCTTGGTGGAATGGATCTCGTCTCCTCTGGCTTTCTCGATGGAGGTCAGACGCTCAGTCAACTCGGTCAGTGACTGCTGCAGACGACGAGTGTCCTCGAATGACTGCAACAATATGGTTAATACATTGTCGGTGTGCAGAACCGAGGACCGAATCGGACAGCAGATTTTGCATTAGCCTCTCAATCTTTCTTTTTTTCCTATGGCATAGCCACGATCCATTTTTTTCTTTCCTCATAGTTAGCCCACCAGCAAGAAGGATCTCTTCCTGCGAATTGCCAACCTTGTGCATCAGAGCCTACTCTTGATAATTGTGTTTTTTTTAAAATTAAGTACAATGATCACTCTAATTTTGCAGCCGCAGTTGAAACAAAATAGCATGGCTCAATTCGCAAACGTGGGCTTGAATAGACTAGACGCCTTGAATATCTGGTCTATGAAATTCTCAATTTCAGATCTCTGGTGTACATATCAGCAGGATTCCAAATTTTAGCACGCGCGGAATTCGAAAAAAATCAAGCGGAAAAATTGTCTCCGGGTGCATCTTGAAATAAAACTTGCTTGGTACAATTATGCCGTGCTAATTTGTGCTTGAATGTTCGCCTTGAATATTCGATCTACGAATTTTTTTCTAATTTCAGATCTGTGGTGTACATAGTAGCAGCATTCCACATACTAGCACGCACGGAATTCGACAAAAAAAATCAGGCGGAAACTAATCCTTCTTTTCAGGACCAAGTTTGCGCTAAATAAAAATGGCATAATCCCACAAGAATTGGCCACATCATGCCTACGCATTAACACAATTTGAATACAAACTAGACTGGGACTAATCCCTCCATTCAAGCCCAAGATGGCATCAATAATGCTTTTTAACACTTCGTGCTAAGCTATCTTTTTGTATTTTTTTCCTCTAGGGAATGCCAATGAGCCGTGCTAATTGATAGATTTCAGAAAAAACCAGTCATCTGTTGTTCAAATCGTGCCCACAAATTATTTTTTAAGTTATTTTTTTCAAAAATAGCCTCGTCAGACGCTAATCCCGCTTTTCAAGTTCGCATCAGTAATCCCATGCAATCCTATGTTGCCATAATCGTCTGGAAATTGATGCCGATGTGATAAAAGAAACAACAGTTTGTGTTTGTGCCCACCGAGTTCTTCACGAATGGATGCAAGATATAGGGATAGAGGCGATAGGAAGAAATCGAAAGATTGTGGGGGGATTTAATTTTCCAAGGGGATTAAGGATGTGTGTTCTAGCTAAGTTGACGTAGGATTTGTTGATGTCAGAATGGGATTAGGCATAGATAATCTTCGCGTAGGTCCATGAGGGAACTACATAGCGTTACAAGAAACACCCCAGGCTAATTTTAACTCTCCGCATTGCCAACACTCCATTATAGTGCTGAAAGGTGCAAATTATCTGCTAGAGAGCACTTTTCAGCAGGTTGAGAACCAAAACGCTTGGAATATAGCCTAGCATGTTCTGATGGTTTAATAATTATTTATCTTTTTCCATAATATTTCACATAACAGGAAATTATATGAAATGAGGGGATCGAAGGATGTGCGTCGCTAAGATAGTTTCATCTGTGTGGGCTTTGGGTACAGTGGCAGTTTGGACGCTAAGGGCTAATCTTGGGCAAAGGGATAATTATGTCTTGGGAGATCCTAACTACCCCTGCTCCGAAGAGTATGTTCATTGAGCACTGAGCTCCAAACATCAAAGGAGTTAGCCAATCAAATTGCATTTTTGCATAGGTAGTTAGGTGCATAGGTTGCATAGGTGCATTTGTACGGTATTGAAATATGATATCTGTAGCTAAAAAAATGTTTGCGTGCAAATGCCAAGTCACAATATCAGCTTGAATCGGTTTAAAAACGTATCAACTGGTATGGTAATTTGCGGGGGACACCCCCAGGGAAGTGGTGGTTGCCGTCAAACTGCATCACAATTTACGCACATCTCGCACCCCGCCGGGGGATTCGATTTCAAAATAAACATAATATTTCAGCGCAATTTGCGTAATATCATTACTATTATTATCGAACATATTATGATACTACGAGTGTTGTCTGGTCGTCTGGGGCATGTATTGTGTTCGGGGGTGCTTGTGACGCACAGGCATGGCATCAGGCTGTACCCAATGTTGTTTATTGTTGTTGTGTGTGCATACACCTTATGCGAACAGCGTCACGAATTT
The DNA here is from genome assembly GCA_943737045.1 of Parapristionchus giblindavisi. Lineage (NCBI taxonomy): Eukaryota > Metazoa > Nematoda > Chromadorea > Rhabditida > Diplogasteridae > Parapristionchus > Parapristionchus giblindavisi. The sequence continues at coordinate 46,197 of CALSFV010000367.1, read as the reverse complement.
CGGAAACGACATTGTTTTGAGAGGGTCTCTGTGTGTGTGCCAAATCCACCTGCACGTGTGCCTATCAGTAAACAGAATGAGCATAATCGAATTAGTGCGAATGTGTTTGGATGCCCGCGGGGGATTTGTGTTGAATTTAAAGAGGGAGCGAAAAGTCAGATGTATTATTGAAAGTGTAATCTATTAAAATATGCAAAATGCGATACGAAAATAGTCTTCTATGGTTGAGCTGTTTCGGCAAGGTGATCTGTACAGCGGAGTGACTGTTTCTTTTGGACGTCTTGAACAAGTGAACTACAAGACTGGAATTGAACCACTAGTGACTAGAACTATAATTGAGTCTTGCAAAAGCTCTGGTAAATCCCCACACTATATTATACGTACACTATCTCGTTGTTCTCTGCATAGAATAGAACGAGCAAGGTGGAGATACCGTTTGCTGATGTTTGAAATATAAAATTTCGCAACCTCTTTCCAAAGCTGAGTTGAACGTAAATAAATGACTAATAATTTTACGAAATAAGCGTCTGAACAAATAAAAAAATATCAAATTAAAATAAATAAATATTTTACACTTACTCGTCCCTTTCCAGTTCTGTGTCCGACTCCCTCCTTGAATCCATCAATGTAGCCCTGCTTGAAGTCTTCCTGACCCTGGAATATTAATTTTAAATATTTCGTTTTAAATTACAAATATTTTAAGAATTTTAAAATTAAAATATTAAATTATTTTTAAATTTAAAATATTTTACTTGATATTGTTCCTCGAGACGAGAGATAATGGAAGGAGTGACACGGTCTCCGAAGATACCAGAGTTGCCATCCTAAAAATAATTTAAATAATAATAATCTATTAATCATTCGTTAAAATATGTTATTGCATTTCTTTTACATTTCATAATATTTTAAGCACATTTTTCTGGATCGACTTTGCGGTAGGCCACCCGATCAGATATCGATTATTGTATTTATTATAAAAAAATATTATTATTTAATATTATTTGTCATTATTCAAATGTCAGGCTACTATGAAATGTGTCATTTCGTGCTATTCGAGCGGACACTGCAAGCGAATTTTCGAAAATGTCATGAGCCACAAATGAAACGTTCAATACGTCGAAGGAACACCTGTTTCGTTTAAATTACTCGACAAATGTTGCCTTGCGAAACAACAAAATACTGAAAATCAAATACAAAATCCCCTTAAAGGGACACCCTAAGCTACTTTGAAACTCTCCGCTCTGGCAATACTATCTCGCTTTCCTTGACTACTAGAGAGTACTGCCAAAGTGGAGGGTAAAATTGGCTAGGGGAGCGCCTTTAATAGAATTTTTATTTCGTTTTATTCGAAATTATAAGAACATCAATGAAATTCATTCTCTCACGTGCTCTCTCTCTCTAATACAGTATCCTCTCTCGATTTCCTTGTTTTCGCGACAAAACAGCCTGAACCAGCACATTGTGCATAATGATAACACGGGGGTCTGTGATACGGCACGGACAAAATACCGCTTGTCTTCGACCCGAAACTTCTACTGAGCATGCACATTGGACCATGCTCTTCCTTCTGCACATTCAACTTTATTTTTAGTCACCCATCGTGATAAGAAAATTGCTGTTTATATTTTTAATCGGGGATCTGGAAAATCAGATTCATTTTTTGTTTACAAAATAGAACCTGAACGCTCAGATCGTTTGGTTAAGCGGATTATTGATCTTTTAAAAAAAATAAAAATAGATCAATATTCGTCCGAATCAATCGATATCTCGCTACCGTACCTTGTATCCCTGCATGAATCCAGCCGAGAATCCGGGACCGCCCTGTCTGTTGGCAAGATTGTACATGGACGTCGACATACCGGTCATGCCAGCATCACTGCAAATATGTCGTTGTTTTTGAAAAAGTCAGTTCGCGATTGACCACCGCCGTGAACCTACCGTAGTCCCTTCGAGTAGCCCTCCTTGAATCGATCATCGTGACTACCGTACTCTTCGTCCATTCGTCGTCTCGCGGCGCCCGCCGATCCGAGCTTGTTGGCGTCCTTGAATCCCTTGACGTATCCATCCTCAAAGTCGCCCTTTCCTTAAAAATCAATATTTTATATTAATAATATTACAGTAATTATATCAATAATACCAATAAAATCAATAGCAAAACTATTTATTATTTTCAACAGAAGGACTTTTCGAGTTCTGCCATTTTTGTTGAATAAAGGAACTCCTAATTTGAACCTTTCCGCTCTGACCACACCATCACGCTTTCTTTGCGCGTGACAGAAGGGTTGTCAGAGCAAAGAGTAGCAAATTAGCTCATTCCATTCATTCATTATTTTATTTCATTATATTTTATTTCCTTGATTTGTTCGATAAATGTAAATAAATATATTGATATTGATATGTTCATACAATTGCATGGCCTAACCTATAACACATTAAAATTCGATTACTGTAATATATTTTGCGTCAAACTTTTGCTCTTCTATCTCTTTGTTCTCGCAATAGAACAGTCAACAAGTAAATAGTTTAGGAGTTATGATGATAATGATGATCAGTGACCTTGCCTATTGTATCACACCCGTTGAACTTGAAGACAACAGGAAGAGGGAGAGGTAGAGTTAGAGGTAGAGGGAGAGGGAGAGGGATAGGGAGAGGAAGAGGTAGAGGAAGAGGAAGAGGTAGAGGTAGAGGTAGAGGTAGAGGTAGAGGTAGAGGTAGAGGTAGAGGTAGAGTCAAGTAAAATGCGAGATGGTCAAATATTCCGCATGTACATAGTATGGGCGAGCGTGAAGAATGTGCAGCGAGAGAGGGAAGGCGCTAGAAGAGACTGTGGGACAGTTAGAGAAAGAGAGAGACAACGAGATAGGGTAGGGTCTAGAAGAGACAATGACAATGGGGTAATCGTATGTATTGAAAAAGAGAGACCACGCCCTTGCAATTCTCTCAATATCAACAAATTGTAACAAATTACTTCCCCGCGCAAAAATCGTAAAATAGAACACTATCGACTTTGTTTTCATGGAAAATTCACGGATTTCAAGCGACATTTTGAGCTGACAGTCAATCAATAATTGGTTTTCCATGAAAATCGATCAATAAACCGGTGGTCTTACCGCGAACATCCACAGATCCTCTCATCTTGTCCAGGCGTTCTTCCAGTGAGCGCAGATTCGATTCCATACCTGCCTTTTCCTGCAAAATATCGATTTTTTGTGAAATATTAATTGATTTTATGCCCAGAATATAATCATCAGGCGGAACCATAAAATGTTTTCTTTTAACAATAAGATGTTCAATCCCTTTAAGGACAGTCAAGTAGAATGCAAAAGTTACGAAAAGAAAAGAAAAGATGCGAAAGAGTGTATAAAATTAGGAGTTTTTTTCCGGTTTTATTTTCTTTTCGGATCATAAATTACCTCCGACAGTAGAGGAACATGTTGACCATTGGTCACAAGTCGACGATGCTCCTTCCTGGATCGATAGCGACTGAAATCACAGTAATTATAGACCTGATCGAATCCAGAGCCGGGTTCGCGAACCGGACTTTAGGCCACATATTAATGACATGTTAGCGTGTGATTGTGAGAGATGTGGTACATGTGAGTGCATTCAATTGATCTATCCATGCGTGTGGGTGCACTCTGACATTCAATGGGCTAGCTAGTGTCGGCGGTCTCTTCATTTAACACGCTATTTCGCTGTCTCTGTCTGCAGTCTCTTCATATCGCACACTATTTCTCTGTTCTCTGTCTGCAGTCTCTTCATATCGCACACTATTTCTCTGTTCTCTGTCTACAGTCTCTTCATATCCCACACTATATGAGTGCGCTTGCGAAAGAATCGACCATATCCAGTGGGGGTCCGGCACAGTAAAAAAATCAAAATTTGGGTATCGGGGTTCTCGAGGGTGCTGATGACGATGGACATGTTCATTTTGCACCTAGAGCCACCGTTGAGGCCAGACGACGTCGCGTTGAAATCTCATTTTTCGACTTGAAAAGTCGTTTCTCTTCACCCGATGGTGCTAAAATTACAAAACTATGCCCCAAGGTGCAGAATTTCATGGCGATCACGCCTGTCCAATTCATTTTTTACCCAAAATTTTCATAATTTTCATAAGTGGAATTTCTCTCAACGGCAAAAGTGTGTAATGCAACCTACACAGATCGGACCGGACTGGCTTCAGTATCACATGGAAAAAATTTCAGCCAATTTGTGCCCGCGACTTTCGAGGAAATCAACTTTCAGTGTAGTCATATTGCAGTTGAAATGGAGGCAAGAGGCGAGAGAGTGTGGTGGTGTGAGAGAGCAGAGAGGCAGGTGAGACGATCCGCATAGAAAGGAAGGGGGTGTCTCCTCCTCTACCTCCTTTGCTCTCTCACACCACCACACTCTCTCGCCTCTTGCCTCCATTTCAACTGCAAAATGACTACACTGAAAGTTGATTTTCTCGAAAGTCGCGGGCACAAATTGGCTGAATTTTTTTCCATGTGATACTGAAGCCAGTCCGGTCCGATCTGTGTAGGTTCATTACACACTTTTGCCGTTGAGAGAAATTCCACTTATGAAAATTATGAAAATTTTGGGTAAAAAATGAATTGGACAGGCGTGATCGCCATGAAATTCTGCACCTTGGGGCATAGTTTTGTAATTTTAGCACCATCGGGTGAAGAGAAACGACTTTTCAAGTAGAAAAACGAGATTTCAACGCGACGTCGTCTGGCCTCAACGGTGGCTCTAGGTGCAAAATGAACATGTCCATCGTCATCAGCACCCTCGAGAACCCCGATACCCAAATTTTGATTTTTTGACTGTGCCGGCACTTAGTCGATTCTCTCGCAAGCGCACTCATATCTTCGCTCTCTAACCCCACTCTCTCCTTTTCACACAGTATTTCTCTGTTCTCTGCCTGTAGTCTCTCCATTTCCCACACTATTTCTCTGTTATCTAACTCCACTCTCTCTATTTCACATACTATTTCTTCGTTTTCTAACGGTACAGGAACAGTTATGTTTAGATAGAAAGTTGCAAAAGGACTAAAAAAGCAGGGAAAACTCTCCTCGTTTTGCACACTTTCTCGCCTCTTTTTCGTATATTTACCATTCGTTTCGTGACTTTTCAACACTACATTAGCACTAAAGATACAAACTATCATTACTGGTTACTACTACACGATTTCCATCGTAAACTTGATAGTAGTAGTAGTAAATCGGTGGGAAGTAAAAGTGGTTGTTGATTTGATTTGTGATAGAAATCGGAGATAGGAGATGGAAACAGTGAAAGTTGCGCATTCCAATCACATCTAAATCTATCACATCTATATCTCTCACTCAACTCTCACTGAGACAAACCATCAAGCAATTAATCAATCAATATCCACTAATCATTAAATTTGCAAAAAAGTTAGTTCACGATCAGCTATTGATGTGCAGGTGTACCGTACCCTTGCAGACACCACAGTAGACAGCAGCACAGGAGGATGAGCAGTAGGAGGAGGAGCAGGAGCAGGAGCAGCCACCACCATGGCCAGCCGGCCGTCAGATATGGTGTAGCTGAAATGGGTTACGGTAGAATCAGGGTTACGGTAGTTATGAGTTATCGATTTTATGATAGGGGATCAGACACTCGCGCGCAATACAATATATCCATGCAGTTTAGGGGTTCGGGTCAGTAGGGGTATAATCACGGGGGTTGGGTTTCGGATTTCTGGGTTCGGTTATCGGGTTAGCGGTTTATTGATTGGTCGATGGATGGACTCTCACGTTCCGCAGCACCAGCAGCAGAAGACGAGAAGGAGGACCAGACCGAGCGCAAAGAGCAGCGGGCCGAGCCAGTACCAGGGTATGTACGACCAGACGCCCTTCGTATCTGGAACCGACGGTTAACAACTGCGGGGTTAACCAATCGCGGGGTCACCCGCACTTCCCACTTTTCGTACAGTGATTGGGAAACCAGGGGTGATAAGAGCGCTTGCCTTTGTGTCGCTTATCAAAGGCATGACAATACAACGCATAAAATCGTATCAACCAATATAATCGATCGAGAATCAATCGATAATCAATCGATAATTAAGCTTACCCTCAGGGAATACGGCCATGGAAGCTGTAATGAACCAGTTATGGTAGGTACTATAACGGTCGATGAAGTTATCAAACTCGACGATAGATAGAGGGAGAGTTGGAGAGATAGAGAGAGGTAGAGGCAGAGGCAGAGGTAGAGGGCGTGTCTCTCTCTACACCGCTCACACACTCAAAAGAGAATAGAAAAGGCGAATCAAAAGTTGTCTCCTATTCTCTTTTCTCCTTCTCCTTCTTCTTCCTTCCTTCGTTTAAATGTGAAAGTGGGAGAAACTACGAAACGGTTTTCTCTCCAAGATCTATCATTGACATTAATCCGGACACGCGCATGGTTCAAAAGTAAGAGCTAGCTCTCCGGGTTTCAGGGCTAACTCTCCGGGATTCAGGGCTAACTCTCCGCGTTTTGCATACTTAATCTCGCCTTTTTACTTATCATGCCTGTTGGGCACTACAGTTAGTTTCGGTGAAGAAAAAAACGGTCTCTCCACTCCACACACTATCTCGTCCGCACTCTGACATCGTGAGAGCACACCGGTGTAAAGATACTGCCGTTGACCCCTTGACCACGCCCATTTTCGCAAGCTCCGCCCCTTTACCTCTTAGACGACCGAGAAGAGGCGCTCCGCTGACGTTCCACAGAGTGTACACCTGCAATGCTTGATCACTGATCTTTGATCTTTGATCTTTGGTCTACCTCATAGTTGTACTTCTTGCCCTTGACTAGAGGATAGTTGAGATAGCCACCGATGACTTTGCCATCGCCGATGTTGATCTGAAGTTGGAGTTTGATCTTTAATCTTTGATCTTTGGTGCTTGATCTTTGATCTTTGATCTCTTTAATCGCACCTTTGTCGGTTCTGGCAACGTTTCCTTATTGAACGACGCAGCGACGTAGTAGGGAATGCCGAGCTTGTTGGCGGTCACCTTCAAATTAATATAATTATAATAATACTATACGGGTTAGAAATGAGCATTACATATTCGGACACGTACAAGAAATTGGTTGAATACATAATATGAGTCTTTGCTCAAGAAAAGCAAGGTTCAATTGAGATAATCGAATCGAATAAGAAGTGAGAGACACTATTTTATAAAATGTTTTTTTTAAAGTAAATAATAAATAAATAAATATTTAAGTAAATAAATAAATAAATACCTTATCCGTGAGCTCGGTCCAGTTGGTGTCGCCAGCAGGGTCACGCTCATCAACAACCACATAGTAACGCCTAAAAATCGACGAATTTCCAAAATGCCTATAACCGGCCAAAACTAATTTGAAACTCTCCACTCTGGCAATACTCTCTCCTTTTCTTTATCTACGAGAGAGTGTTGCCAAAGCTGTCTGGACTTCTAAATTATAAGGCTTTTCCAAAAATCTTTTTGCAGATACTGAGTAATAGTGCTAATAAAATAAATGGATCGCTAAATGGAATAAAGTGTTCCGGTGCTTGTTCCGTTTGCGCCTGGGATTAGCCCATTCTTCGACTGTGTTTGTGTGTGAGCGTGAATGAATTACCTCTCTACCTTCTCTTTCTTTAGCCCACAAGGAGTCACCACCACTTCAAATTGGATAGTGAGTGTGTTGTGAAGAGTTAGTCATTTCATGACTAGCGAGGGAGAGGGAGAGGTATAGATAGATAAAGAGATAGAGAGGAAGAGAGAGAGAGATGGAGGGAGGTAGAGAAAGAGGAAGAGAGAGAGAGAAAGTGAGAGATAGAGATGGAGAGGGATAGATAGATAAAGAGGGAGGTAGAGAAAGAGGAAGAGAGAGAGAGGAAGAGGGAGAGTTAGGTAGGGGTAGAGGTAGACAGACAGATCACTAGAGCTATAGACAGTAACAGAGCCTACGTGAAAGATCGAGAGACACGAAAAGAGGGGACAAAGTCTCAGCTCCCTCTCTCAATCACACTTTGTGTCTGTGTTGATTCAGCATGTACTAACTCGGAGTGTTGTACACTAACTCCCCGCGTTCTACATAGGCGTATGTGTTTGCTGAGAAAAGGACAGCCGTTAACCCCTAAAACAACTCTGGGTTTGTCTTAGGAAACCTTGCAACTATGCTCTGTCATAAGTATCCGAATTCGTGTAAGAATGAAAACAATATCACTGTCTTGGCTAAGATTACCTCTAATTTTAGTATTAAAAATATAAATATTTTGTATATTTAAATAGTAAGAATAAGAATAAGAATACTTACTGTACGTTATCCTCGGTGGCAGCGGGCTGTACATCGATCTCCCAGAAGGTTCCCTGTGAGCCGATATTTTCGACAAAGTATGGAGGCGGCACGATGCAGCACGACCGACGAACCTGAATTTATCGATTTTAAAATTTAATTATCGATTTCAAAAATTAAAATAAATTAAATTATTTTAAAAATCTACCTCAACCGGCTCGGAGACGACCTGCTTACCGGACGACTTCCACATGTTCCATTGGTTGTCGACCATGGCACGAACCTTAGAAAGATCAGAGATCAAAGATCAAAGTTCAAAGATCAAAGATCAAACTCTCAAACCTGGAAGACGTATTCAATAGGCGAGTTGGGAAGGTTGAAGACGAGATAGCAATGGCGTCCGCATCCGTCCTTGGGGCAGAGAAGGTGCTGAACAAAGAGTAGTTTGATCTTTGATCTTTGATCTATTGATCTGTAGCTTGTACCTTGGTCTCACGTGCGGTCTCCTCTTGCCAGACAGCGTCACGATCCTTGAGGCGAAGGTAGCGAACCTTAAGAGTCGAATATTAAGTAAGCTTGGCCTTAGTGACTTAAGTCGTAAACTTAAGAAGACAAAGAAAAGTCCTCTACCTGATAGTGAGTGGCTTGGTTCTGGTCGACTGGTTCCCAGCTGAGCGAGACGGCAAAGTTGGTCTTGTCGCACTGCTTAAGGTTCTTTACGACGAACCTTAACAATGAGTCATTAAGTGCGCCCTTAAATCCTTAAATATGTGATTGAGCTAAGTCAGTAAGTCAGTTTTGTTACTAAGTGCGTCCTTAAGACATTAAGTGCATCCTTAAGTCATTAAGTGCGTCCTTAAAGTATTAAGTGTGTGCTTAAGCTACTAAGTGCGTCCTTACGTCACTAGTGCATCCTAAGTGATCAGTCACAAATTACCATCCAGGCGGCAGCGTGGCATAGGCTCCCCAGGCTCCGTCTTGCTGATCCTTGGGCCGCAGGGTGACATTGTAGACGGTGGACGGGTTGAGTCCGTTGATGGTGTACTCGACAGACTTGGCGTCCACCTCGAACTGCTTGATCGTGTTGATGCGGACGTCCTGTCAAAATATTTATTTTATTAAAATACAAACTTCATTCCGAAAATAAACGAATTACTGGAGAATGTTTTCGATTGCTTAAAGGCACAAGGTGAATTTGAGACACTCCACTCTGATAGCAATCTCTCGCTTTCTTTGTTTGCGAGAGATTGTGATCTTAGCGGAGTTTCAAAAAAAACTCGGGGCGTTAAAATAACTCGGGGTGTTCCTTTCGTCTCATTTTCTGAATCAGTGAACCAACCTTGAACACCGAAGTGAGCGTCTTCGCGGTGAGAATGTATCCCTTGTGGCCGGTGCCCCACACGGGGTCCCATTCCACGGTGAGCGACGTGGGCGTACGGTGCTTCAGCTTGAGGATGTGCCGCTCGCCGGGCGCCAGCGTCGAATACGTACCCCAGAGGACGTGACCGTAACCGGATGAGGTGCCTCCCTGAATATTACAGATAAGAATGTTACCTCAGGGCATTAATAGAACACAACGAGCCAATTGGAAACTCTCCGCTCTGACAATGCTCTCTTGTTTTCTTAGTCTATATGATGGAGTTGCCAGAGCGGAGAGTAAAATTAGCTCGTGGTGTTAAAATTAACTCGGGAAGTTTCAAAGCATACCTGGACAGTGATATTGTAGATGGTGGCCGGGTTGAGTCCCTCGAACTTGATCGAGTTACCGGGAACAGGCACGGTGTAGTTCTTGGGAGTGCCGGTCTTGCCGCTTCGGTGGTCGAAGGGAGCGATGGTGACACTTAAAGTCATAAGTCCATAAGGTCGTTAGTTAAGGTAATAACTTACCGGTAGTGAGTAAGGAGCTCGCGCTTTTCCTCATCGAAGATCTCTGGAGGCACCCAATCAACGTGGAGCATGGTTTCAGACTTCTCGATCAGTCTCAAGTCGGTAGGGGCAGATAGCCAGTCGAGCAGTCCCTCGGCTGCAAAACAGGTCGCATGAGCGCGGATTCGAACCAGCGACTTTTGGATGCCGGTCGGGCGCATTAACCTCTACACCATAGAGGGTTGATAACGTACCATGATCAGTAGTGGAGAAAACGTTGGAGATGAACCAGAGTTTGGATCCTCCACTCGTTCCTTCGACAGTTACATTGTACTGAGTCACCGGTTCCAATCCTCGGAAGTGATAGTCAGTCTGGGATCCAGGAGTGCCGTGTTCGTGAGGATGCTCATCTAGTTGAGAAGCGACCGAGATGAACAACTGCAAGAAGGGGCGGGGCTTATGAGTAGGTGGGGCTATACCCACAGCGTTCTCATGACTTTCAAAGCAAGAACGACCGCTCAACATACAAACTCTCTCGAATACAATGGTCTCTTCTTTGTCTTGCTTTGGAAGAAAAATGACTTGGACCAGAATACTGTGTACTAGGGATCCGCATTCGTGCAAATGCACAGCCGGTACGATCATGAACGAAATAAAAATGATGAAAAGTCATTCTGCACAATTATGACGCATTTTTCGTGCCCATTCGTGCAATAGAAATGACAGACCAACCACCAATTTTACCAATTTTATGATTGAAAATGATCAGAATGAGTCGAATGCATTAATTTGCACGAATGAATACTTAATTATAATAATGAAGTCGTGCGCACGACTTTTCTTTCATTTTCATTTTGAAAATCATTTCGCACGAATGCACATTTGCGGATCCCTACTGTGTACCGTACCTGATAACTGTCGATCTTCTCGCCGATGACTGCAGGAGGAGTCCACTTGACCTGAAATCACTTGGGTTAGGGGAGGACTTAAGATTAAGTTAATCCTAAGTCATCGTGAGAATGGCTAAGGACACACAAGGTAACCTTATTCACTTAGATTAGGGATGGACTAACGTCACTTTATTCAAGGTCGGCTAAGGTCAACGTATAGACTAAGTACGGACTTACTATTAAGGTCGCAGTAAGTCGTTATGGTCGCACTAAGTCATTAGGGTCAAAGTAAGTTACCTTAAGATTGTCACTGCCAGCCGACAGGAGCTTGAGCGATCCACCGAGCATCTCGTTATCGTCCTTTCTCGTCGTTGAGAAGTAGTCAGACGACCACTCTCCCCAGTTGCCCGAGGCAGCACGACCCTAAGAATACTTAGTGATAAGTACACTAAGGTCTTAAGTCAGTAAATCACTAAGTCGTCTTAAGTGACGACTCTAAGGTCTTAGGTCTGGATTACCTGTACAGCGAATCTGTAGGTGGTAGCGGGTACCAGATTCTTGATGGTTGTGCAGAGGTTGGAAGTGGTGATCATGGGCGACTTGTATCCAGAGCATGAGAGGTCGTCTCCGGAGATCTCAATCTCAGTCGGGTTGGAGTCATCAGCACGAGGAGAGTAGCGCAGCTTGTAAGCGGTCACGATGGCTTGCTCGGGATAGGGAGGTAGCCTTAAAAGTTCAGAGTTGTCCTCTGCTTTAAAAAAAGTTTCGTGGATTTTTTGAGGTTAGCCTCTCATATGCTTACAATTCAGGGGAAGACAAAGAAGAGTAATTTACCAAGTGAGCTGTATGGATGTAGCCTTGGTCTGTACCGCGGTGAGCTCACGAGGAGCTCCTAACTCCGATCCAGTGGTGCGGATCTCGAGAGGATCCGACCATGGGCCAGGTCCTTCGGCGGTGTAGGCACGTACCTTAAGGGTTAAGCTATGGACCTAGTCGTTAAGTCGCGTTAAGTACCTTGAACAAGTAGAGTGATCCAGGCTGAAGTCCGCTGATGAGAGAGTTGAGACGAGGAGTCGAGCTTTCCCTACAAGCGAAATCATGGATTGAAGTTAAGACTTATGAGTTAAGTCCGTAAGTCGTTAAGTCCTAGATACTTAGATAGCGTAAGTCGCTAAGTCGCTAAGTACTTACTTAGATCCCTCGTTCCATTCATCCAGTCCAGAGAGTATGTAATCGTACTGGGTGACGTTTCCGTTCTTCAACTCGCACTCGGGAGGCTCCCACTTGAATCCGAGCTCGGTGTCCTAAAAGGGGCGGAGCTTAGATAGAGCTCTGAATCAAAGCTCCAGAGCTTCAACAGAGCTTCAACAGAGCTCCTAATCGAGCTCCGAATCGAGCTCCGACTCACCTTTCTCACGGTCGACTGCACGTTCTGTGGAGCTCCAGTTGGGATGTCGGCTCCGGTGGTGAATGTGCGGACGGTCTTAGGAGAAACGATGGATGATGGGAGTGATGGAGGGCGACGAGGCGTGACGGTGATCTGGAACACGATGACTTAAGCTAAGTCCTTAAGTGTTAAGTCATTAAGTCATTAAGGTAAGTACTTGAGCGTTAAGTGTTCAGTACTAAGTCCTTAAGGTAACTCCTAAGTACCTCGTAGGTGCTGCCTGGCTTGAGGTCAGTGAGGAGGTGTTCTTTCTCTTGTACATTGAGCACGTTGATGGGCTCTTGCGGGCCAGTGAGCTGTTCGGAGCATCCGCCGAGACTCTTCAAGAAATGTGTAATTAGCATACATTTTCATACTCCTGTACTTATTCAAAACTACCCTTGATCAGACTGTCATACGTCTGTGACGGCCTGTCAACGGAGTTTCAAATAACTCGGTGTATTAAACAAATGTTACCTTGAGCTTGTAGCTGATGTCCACTCCGTAGTCCCACTTTCTGGACTTATCGATGAGGTCCCAGATGACCAGGGCCTCCTTGGTTCCCTTGGGTTCGACCTTCACGAACAGCTCTCCGGGCAGCGACATCGTAGTCAGCGACACTCGATCGGACCAGCGAGAGTGCTGGGGCTTCGCGTCCTCTTCCACGGTCTGCGTGCGCATCTTGATGTCCCATTTGGTACCTGAAATGTGGAATTGGTTGCCAACGGATACTTTTTATCTTCAGATACTGGTTAATCCCGCACGGGCAGCAGCTGGCCACTTACCAGGTAGCGTGTCGATGATCATTTCATTATTGGCATCAGTGGGCACGACGATTTCTCCTCTTCCGGTCGTATTGACGTAGTCGATAACAAACTCGACATCACCACACTTCCAGGTCTCCTCCGCTGGAGGCTCCCATGAGATGCGAACCCTACAATAGTGATTTTGATCTTTGATTTCCAGATTTTTGAACTATGAAGGCACTAGAGCTCTACTCACTTCTCGAAGTCGAGCGACTCCATCTTGATGTTGTGTGGTGGCTCTTCGGGCTCTGAAAAGCACATATTGATCTTTGATCTTTGATTTTTCGACACTTACTTCCACAATTGGTGGATGCTCTCAGTTCGGGTCCGGGTGCGCCTCGCTTGTCGTTCTTGCCGACTACTCGCAGACGGAAGAAGTACTCGGTGGCAGTGTCCAGACCGCGCACCGTAACCTTGTAGTTGTTGTTGGTGGTACGGTGGCGGACTACGCCCGTCTCGACCTCCTGCACCAAATTAATAATAATAATACTAATTATAATAATAAATATAATAATAATATTAAAATAATCAAGATGAATTCATTGAATATTGAATTCATTCATAAATAACGATTTTCTTCAAAATTTTGCACATGCCATTAGTTGATTAAATAGTTTTCAGAGTTCTTCGAACAAAAATGTCGGTGGATTTCTTGAAGAATATGTTGAATCGATATTCTTCTCTACACACCTGCCAGTTCTCCGCATCAGCATCCTTGTACTCCAGAGCGTATCCGACGACGTGTGTGGCCAGCTCAGCCGGCAGTCCTTCCCAACCAACGGTGATCGCGTTGGACTTGGTGTCGACCACGAACAGCTCGCGCTCGAGCACCGGGATGTCTAAACGAGCAGTCATCAGCCTGACCCAGCGTACAATAGTTGACACATTTGAACTCCTACATTACGTACGTAGTTAGTGCGGTATGTAGGAATAGTGTAGGAACAGTATTGAATTCCTACAGTGTGCACGCGGATTTAGCACTTAGCACTTAATCCATCTTAAGACCGCTAGGCTTAGCCCCAACTTACTCTGTTGCTGCGTACGAGCGTCAAGAGGCTCGGACCAATCGGACCACGCGCCTCCCTCGGTGTGGGCTGCGACCTTAACCAGCAAGTAGTTAGTACATAAGTTTACTTAGTACAACCTTAAATGGCTAAGTGCCAAGTACTGAGGTTAAGCGCTAAGTACCTGGATAGTGTAGGTCTCCTCGGGGTCGAGATCGGAGATACGATGGCAGAGACGGTCTCTGTTGCGCGCTTCGGAGCAAGCCAGACGGTCAGTCTCAACGCGAACTTCCTTGTAGTTGAGCTGAAACGAGCGTGACTTAGCTAAGTCCAGTTAAGGTCGCTTAAGGTCATCAAAGGTCCCTTAAGTCCTCGCTACCTGCTCGCTCTTGGTGTGTCTGATTCGGTAGAAGTCGATGATGCCATGGGGAGGAGTGGGCGCGAGCCATGAGACCTCGATAGCGTGAGGGAACGTACCCTCCTCCTTGAGATCAGTCGGCACTCCGGGAGCTGGAATAAGTCGCGTACTTAGCTAAGTTAAGGCTTAAGTTAGTGCTAAGGATTATGGCATTATGCATCGTTACATTTGCCTTACGTGCCTACGCTGTAACCTCCTCCGCCGCGTCTCCGTCGTTATGGCGGAGGTTACGGCTGAGGCGCGTAAGGCAAATGTAACGATGCATTAATGCTAAGGACGCTAACTTACCGCTGGAAGTGGTCGTGAATGGCACCCAGTCGGAGAATGGTCCATCGCCCTCCTTGTTGTGGGCCTTGACACGGATGCGGTACTGGGTGAAGGGTACGAGATTGTCGAATGTGACACGTTCCGATCGGGAAGTGTCTGTCTTATTGTCGCCCCAGTCATCCATCGTTTCCAGTTCGTATTCGTACTCCGTGATCTTGCCGTTGCGCTGAAAAAATACCCTGGGTAAGTTTGGGAAAATTACTCTGGATTGGCCTGGAACAGCTCTACGTTCTGGTCATTCTCTCAGACACTAGATGAACAAAAATTTAGGCTTATTACAAAACGAATTTTATGATGGCCATACCTTCTCGCATTCGGGCTGTTGCCAGGTGACGTCAGCTCGGTTCGAGGTCACAGATCCGACCTTGACGTTGAGCGGAGCTCCGGTGGGGGCTGAACAAGAGCTTGGTTTAAATCTTGGAGCTCCCTGATTTGTATACTCACCGGCCTCCTCTGTGGTGAACGTGAGAATCTCCGATCGTGGTCCAGCAAGAGAAGTGTGAGCGATGACATGCACCTCGTAGGTAGCGTCGGGAATGAGGTTGGCCAGTGACTTAAGGATTTATGATTAATGCTTAGGGTCTAAGGATCTACCTTAGGATCTTGTAAGAATCTACATTAAGATATAAAGTATCTCAAGGAGTCAGAATTTCCAATTACAGCTTTTGATTATGTAGGAATGTACCACAGAGCGAAAAGTTTTTTTTCAGGATTTGCTAGTTTGATTAGTCTATTTTGTAGCTGAAAGTACTACCCCTTAAAGGGAGTGTAACCTCTCTCAATGGCCTCTTCGATGTGCATTGCTTTCTCGTTGTTAGAGAACAGAGAAATAGTATGCGCAATGAAGAGGTCATTGAGTGAGGTAACGCTACCTTTAAAGGCTTGGCCTAAGTCTTACCACTTCGGGAGTCTTAGCGTGGATCTCGAGAGGCTGAGCGGTCTTGGGTCCGCATTCACCGATCGATTTGAGATTGTACACAACCGTGTAGCCGGTGATCTGTCCGTTGGGCTCCTTGGGCGGCTGCCAGGTGACTGTGGCCTTGTCGGAACCCTGAAATAGTGCTAAGGTCACTTAAGTCCTCTTAAGTCTTCGCTAAGGTCACTTAAGTTCTCTTAAGTCCTCGCGAAGGCCGCTTAGGTACAAACTCACATCAGGCTCGGCACGAAGTCCAGTGACGGGTCCGGGCGCGCCTTCAGCGGTGGTCAGCGTGAGCTCGTTGCTCCAGGGAGACGCGCCGATGTCGTTCTCGGTACTTAAGGGATAAGGTCAGGTATTTAAGTGATAAGGTCAGTTACTTAAGGGGGGTATGGTCAGGTACTTAAGGGATAAGGTCAGGTGCTTAAGGGATAAGGTCAGGTACTTAAGGGGTAAGGTCGGTTAAGACCACTAAAGGTCCCGATACTTACCGTATGCGGACGGTCCACTTGGTGTTGGGCTTCGAGTCGAAGGTCTTCTCGATGGCGGACGAAGGTAGATCCAGCGTGGCACGAGGATTAGTGCCGTCGACGAACTCGAGCTTGTATCTGAATAATGTGATCTTTGATCTTTGATCTTTAATCTTTGATCTTTAATCTTTGATCTTTGATCTTTGATCTCTAATCTTTGATCTTTGATCTCCAAACACACCTCATGGCTGAGCATCTCCACGATGACTGCGATGGTGCTTGCCAGGTGACCCTGACTTGACCCGAATTGGGCGATGCGAGTTGGACGTTGGCTGGAGGCGAGGTGGGAGCGGCACAGCCGGTTCTGCCTTGGGCTTCGGGAGAGGGACCAGAGGTGCGGTTAGACTTGTCGACGACCTGAATCGCAAGTGTTAATATAAACCTAAGAAAGTCGTCGAGCGAAAAGCCAGAAAAGCTTTGTGTTAAAAAAGATTTACGTAAGCTGTTTTTTTAGAAATGAAGAAGGTTTGAACAGTTCTTTGTTGAAAATTATATCATTTATTTAAATAAATAATATACAATACCTTGATTCTGACGAAGTAAAGGGTATCGGGATCAAGTCCAGTCAACTTCTTCTCGAATCTGTTCTTGGACGAATCGTGAGGAATCATGCCTCCGATCTCCTGCCAGGCTCCTGTCTCCGAGTTGCGAATCTCGATCAGATAGCCCTGCAATACAAAAATCGAATATATTTTCGTTTTCCTAAGCAATTTCTCCTCATATTGCACACTATTTTCTCAAAGTTTAAGTCTAAAATAACTAAAATCTCCATCACTCCCTTATCGTTGTTTTTTTCTCTCATTATCCATGTTTTAACTGATGGATAAATAAATAAATAAATAAAGGCGATGTAAAATAACTAATAATGAATCTAGAGTTACTAATAACGAATCTAAAAAAACTAATTGTGAGTATATAATATAATAGCAATAAATATATAATAAACTAATTGTGAATATGTAAATTGAGTAAAGGTTCACTGTCTAGAACCATTGGCCGAAACAGTGAGCCTTGAACTTAGGAAAATTACATACTTTATATTGAATTAAGGTACATTTTATTAACTCAAAATGCACAACTCTACAGTTTAAAAAAAATAACTGACCTTGACTCTGTTCTTCGAGTCAGAGACTGCGGTCCATGATACATCGAGAGCATGAGCACCATCGGGAGTGACCATGGGAGCGGTGAAGACGACGGGGACCTTAATGACTTAGTCGTTACTTAAGACCTTAATGACTTAGTCGTTACTTAAGACCTTAATGACTTAGTCGTTACTTAAGATCTTAATCACTTAGTCTTAGTCGTTGCCTAAGTCAAGTCACATTAAGCCAAACCTTGAACAGATCGGTCGAGTACCGAGTCCAGATTTCGGGTCCGAAACCGCGCTTGGTACCGGCGGCGATGGAGATGTTATAGCTGGTCTCGGGTTGGAGGTTCTCGAACAGATGAGTGAGCGTGGGATGGTCGACGAGGTGAGTGCGCTTCTCGTCGTTGACATCATCGAGTGAGACGATCGATACGCGGTACTGGGTGATGAGGTTCTGCGGGTCGAGAGGCGGCAGCCAGCGGATGTGGAGAGAGTGGTCGGTACGCTCGATCAACTCGATGGCACGAGGAGCGTCAGGAAGGACCTTAAGAGTTGAGGGTTAAGTGTGGTGACTTAATCCTAAGTCGTCTTAAGAAGTTTTTCGAAAAGCTTGCCACACTGTACCGTAGATATAAGAATTAACAAAGTGTGGATAGCACATTTTCAACGCGGGTGTTTTTTAAAGATAACGCGGAGCATTTTAAAGGAAGTGCATACCTGTAGCGTGTTGGCGATGACGATGCTGCTCCAGGGACCGAAGGATCCCTCCTCGATCTTGCACGATACTTGTACTCGGTACTGCCTTCCCGGGTCGAGCTCGGTGACGTTGTAGCAGAATCGAGGCGAATCGCCGGGACAGTCGAAGAGCGGATCGCTCACGTGCTTTTGCACCTAGAATATTTTGAACTTTAATAATAATAATTATTGTAATAATACGTTATTATGCAGGATCGAAATGAACATTTTCGATCTTTATAAATCAAATTATCATTTCTCTCTCTTATCTCACTTTTTAAGAGTGAAAATTAAGTGAAATTGAAAAATATTTTCAATTTCACTTAATTTTCACTCTTAAAAAGTGAGATTGTATTTGAAAAAAATGTATATTTATTTATTTATTTAAATAATCCCAGCATACCTCATTCCATCCGTCGGTTCCAAGCAGTTGATAGCGGAGCTTGTAATGAGAGTGAGGACCGTAGGGAGGATAGGGAGGCAGCCACGAGACCATGAAGAAGTCAGTACCCTCCTGGTTGACGACCAAGTCCTGCAAAGATCAAAGATCATCTATCGTAACTCATCTACCGTAACTCATCTACCGTACTCATCTACCGTAACCCATCTACCGTAACCCATCTACCGTAACTGATCTACAGTATACCTGAGGAGGCAGAGGAGCGTCGGCCTTGGCCGTGCGCACATCGAGATTCTCAGTGTTGGGTCCACCTCCGATCGAATTGTAGGCCTTAATGAATTAGTGTTATGGGTGACTGATTGAGTTATTGGAACTTAAGACTTAATAACGTTAAGTACCGCACTTACCCTAACTAAACTTAAGTACTTACCTTGACACGCATGACGTATTTGGTGTAGGGTGTGAGTCCATCGATAACGATTCTCGCGTCCGAAGTGTTCGAGATCTGTCTCTCGAGCTTCGCCCAGTCATCTTGTCCAACGATCTCGTACCTTAAGATTTAAGGAGGTACTTAGCGCTAAATCACTAAGTCCTACTTAGTACTTAGCACCTTAGTCACTAAGTCCTACTAAGTACTTGGCACCTTTGTCACTAAGTCCTATTAAGTACTTAGCACCTTAGTCACTAAGTCATACTAGGTGACTTACTCGTAGTTGGTGATGTGTCCGTGACGCTGTGAGCACTCCACTGGCTCCCATTGGAAGGAGAGAGATCTGGAAAGTGTACTTAGTCAGTAAGTCACTAGGTTCATTAAAGGGAGCGTAACCTCTCTCAATGGTATCTTCGACGCGCAATGCTATCTCGTTGTTAGAGAGCAGAAAAATATTATGCACAATGAAGAGACCATTGAGAGAGGTAACGCTCATTTTAAGTCACTTAGCTCATCAATTCACTTAATTTATTAAGTCACTAAGTTCATTAAGTAACTAAGTTCATTAAGTCACTAAGTTCATTTAGTCACTAAGTTCACTAAGTTCACTAAGCACTCACCGCTCAAGAGCGTAGCTGAGCTGCAGATTGATAGGAGGCGCACTGGGTGGTTGCTGTTCAGTGGCGACCTCTTTCGTCTCCTCAGGACCGAGTTCGGTCGTGCGTGCACGCACTTTGACCTGGAACACCGCAACCTAAACCGATACCGTAACCCGGATATCGTACCTCATAGAGTGAGTACGGTAGCAGTCCAGTCAGAGTGTAGTCAACGTCCTTGTGATTGTAGACAGTGACGAAATCGCGCGAGACGTCACGGGGTTCTTCCTCGGGGCAAGCGAGACGGTGCTTAATAGGTACTTAGTGTTAGGTCACGACCTTAGCTCGTTAAGGTACCTTAAGTCGGTAGGAGATGTCGTAGCCGACGATGTTACCGCGCTGCTCCAGCGGAGGAAGCCAATTGACGCGAACCTAAAGATCATTGATCACTATTATCACTCAGGCTCTGCTACATTTTCAAAACGAGCGCACGCGGTAACTCCCTCCGCAACGTCTCCGTCTTTACGGCGTGCGCAAGTTTTGAAAAATGTAACACCGAATTAGGAATTAAAGGGTCATCAAGAGATAATTTGAAACTCTCCACTCTGGCTACGTGTGTGAGATAGCGTTGCCAGAACGGAGAGTTTCAACTTAGCTCGGTTCTTCCTTTAAGTAATCCTCATTAGACTTACCTCATTAGGTCCGAGAGCCTTAACTCTGAGATCACGGACGGCTCCGGGTGATCCCTGTCGGGTCGTGATCGTGTACTCGGGAGAGTAGGGGGAGCTGCCCATCTGGTTCGTCGCTCGCAGCTTGATCGTCCATCTTTGGTTGGGCTCGGCCGGGAACGTGTAGTCTGTGATGTCACCGGGCACAGGAACCACTTTCTCGGGCTGATTGCCGACCTTAAGAGAGGACTTAGGGTTTAGTTAGAGAGCTAGCGGACTTAAGGTTAAGTCACGACTTAGCTGAGTTAAGTCATGACTTAGTAGAGTTAAGTTATGACTTAGCAGAGTTAGGTTATGACTTATCAGAGGTAAGTCATGACTTAGCAGAATTAAGTCATTACTTAGTAGGGTTAAGTACCTTGTAGGCGATTTCGATATTCAGTTGATCGCACATCCAGGAGTCCTTGGCGGGACGAGCCCATGAGACGCGAACTTCTGATGGCGAGGGAGAGTCGACACTTAAGAGTTAAGTTAAGTCTGTACCTAAGTGTTAAGTTCTTGATAAGGTCTTAAGTTAAGGTAACTTAAGTCTTAAGTTCTTGCTAAGGTCTTAAGTTAAGGTAACCTTAGTCTTAAGTTCCTGCTAAGGTCATAAGTCACGCTCACCGAATTCCCTGAGGAGGAGTGGCAGGGGGCGAACACTTGGTCCTGGCGCGCACTTCGGGCGATGGTGGGGACTGCTCATTGCGAGTGCTGACAACCTTCACGCGGAGATCGACCACGGTATTGGTGGGGAGCTGAAATCGATCGATAATGCGCGGTGTCCAAGCGCACGCGGTCATGCTACCGTACCCCGTCGACGATCGATTCGTATCTGGTCTGTCCGGGTCGTGCGGGGACGCGGCGCGGATGCTCGGTCCACGCGCCACCGTCCAACTTGTATTCGACGATGAAGGAGCCAGCGTTTCTCAAATGCATTTAATTATATTTTGTACCGTTTATAGGCAATTGACTGATATTGCATCGCAAGAACGTTAGGGGAGATAAAAGGATCCTGAAACATAAATGCAAACACGTTTTGAAACTCACCGCTCTTGCCACATTCTCTCGCTTACATAAAAATAATTAAAAATTAAGAAAATTTAAAATTAAGAACGATTAAGAGAGATGGCCGTTAAGACTCGACCACCCCCCGGACACGTGCGCTAGCAATGAGAACTGGGAGTCCATACTTGGGTGTTAGGAGTGTCCCCGGCCCTTATTACACAAAACGGCTGAAATTTCCTGTTTGTGCCCTCAGGATATTAGAAAAAATAATTTTTTTTTAAAAATTTAAAAAAATCATAATTTCTCAAATTATTGAGATGAAGTCTAAATATCATCTGCGATGCGTCTAGGGTAGGGTTGGCAATAACGGACACGCATTGCGGGCCCGCAATGCTTGTTAAGTCATTGCGGGCCGCAATAGCATTGCGGGCCCGCAATGACTACTTTATTCCTATCTGGCCACTTTTTGTGATCGGTCGTTCTTTTGTTCTCTTCACTTTCCTTCGCTCTCTCGTTTGCTTGAGAGAACAGAATCATTGCGGGCCCGCAATGCCATTGCGGGCCCGCAATGATTTTACACCGCATTGCGGGCCCGCAATCATTAGAAATAAAGAGTCAAGGCCATTGCGGGCCGCAACCCCCGAATAGCCAACTCTAGTCTAGGGTACACAGTGCTTGCTAATTCACTATTAGCATCGAATGTGCGTTGATTCCTAAACCACTTTTTTTACTCAAAATTTTGGTTTTTTCGGACAAATCATCCCTTGTTTTAGTGAGTGCCCAAAATTTCCGTTTAGGTATTATAGCCTAAGCAATTCTGCATTGATTTAACTTAAAAATGGGTTCTTCCCGATCGACCATTTTGTCGAATTTTTCGCTCGAACTTCCGTCATCAATGGTTTTCCCGAACAAATGCTGTATTTTCCAAACGATTGGTGCGGACTTGTGGTCTACTCAAAGTTTAGAGGTGAGACAAGTAAAATGGCACAAGAAGCCCATCACTTGGATCAATTTGAAAATTTCGATTTTCACGACCCCGGGGTCATCGTCTGAAAATTTCAAAATTTCTCAAGTTTGAAATGTTTTCATTTATGTGGCTTATTGTAAAGTACTAATGATGTGAATAATATTCAGCCAATGCTCAATGGTCGATCTCTCCTTTCAACCATTTTTTCGAAAATTTTCATTCTGATTGCGTGCGAAAAATCATAATTGTGTTTGAATCAGTTTCCAACTTGCTTTCTGTAACATTCTGTCATAGTACTATGCAATGTACATAATCAATATGAAAATCGTTCATTTTCGAAAATTCAAAAAATTCAATTTGAGTGCCTACTTTCATGACAAATTTCTATAATATTCCATTTTTTCGACTCGAATGCTGCGACAATGAGCAAATGACAATGACAATGTGAAGTTTCATGATGAGTAAAACATAGTAGAACTGGAATCCCGGCATTCTTCTCACTTTTGAAAAATCGATTTCCATGACCCCGGGGTCATGGTAAAAAAATATGAATTTTCGAAAATTAACGATTTTCATATTGATTGTGTACATTGCAAAGCACTTAGATAGGATGTTACAGAAAGCAAGTTGGAAACTGATTCAAAACAATTCTGATTTTTCGCACGCAATCAGAATGAAAATTTTCGATAAAATGGTTGAAAGGAGAGATCAGCCATTGAGCATTGGCTGAATATTATTCACATCATTAGTACTTCACAATAAGCCACATAAATGAAAACATTTCAAACTTGAGAAATTTTGAAATTTTCAGACCATGGTCATGAAAATCGAAATTTTCAAATTGATCCAAGTGATGGGCTTCTTGTGTCATTTTACTCGTCTCACCTCTAAACTTTGAGCAGACCACAATATCGCACCAATCGTTTAGAAAGTACAGCATTTGTTCGGGAAAAACATCGATAACGGAAGTTCGAGCGAAAAATCAACAACTGGTTCTAGCGTAGAGAACCCAGTTTTAAGTGAAATCGATGCAGAATTGCTTAGACTACAATTCCTGGTCGGAAAACTCTGCAGTAATCTACAACAATCGATGATTTGTCCGAAAAAACCAAAATTTTGAGTCAAAAAAGTGGTTTAGGAATCAACGCACATTCGATGCTAATAGTGAATTAGCAAGGTATGTGCACCCTAGACGCATCGCAGATGGTATTTAGACTTCATCTCAACAATTTGAGAAATTATGTTTTTTTAAAGTTTTTTTTAAAATTATTTTTTCTAATAGCCTGAGGGCACAAACAGGAAATTTCATCCGTTTTATGTGATAAGGGCCGGGGGCACTCCTAACACCTAAGTATGGACTCCCAGTTCTCATTGCTAGCTCACGTGTCCGGGGGTGGTCGAATATGATCGATTCTTGGGGAACAGGCCTCTTAAAAGAGTGTATCACGTTTTCAAAATTTCAAAAAATTGTGGGGTTTGGCGAAATAAATAAATAAATACCTGTTGTGATTGTCCCATTCGATCGTCACTGAGGTGGGCATCTCGGCGATGACTCGAGGAGCGTTCGACAATGCGGTCAGCGCCTCCGCGTCCGTCGCCATCAACGTTGATGTACCCTGAAAATCAATCAATAAATCAATAATCAATCAATTTTAAGCACCGCCCATTTTGAGCAAAAAAGCGAAACTTACTCCACACCATTCACGATCAGTGGACGCTTGCACGGTGACGTTGTAGTGGGTTGAGGGGGTGAGATTGTCTATGCGATATTGATAGGTCGATCGATCGAGTGTGAAGACTTGAGGACGTGATTGGCCATCCTTAAGTTAAGTTAAGTCTCAAGTAATTGTAAGTTTTAAGTGCCATCCTTAAGACAAGTTAAGGCTTATGTCATGCCACGTTTTAGGTGTCATCCTTAAGCAAACATTTGTCTTAAGTCATATTATTATATTATTTTATCAACGTGCGTATGCACGAAGGGGGTGAAGTCAGGGTTTGATATCTCGGGGGTGGAGAGGAGGATCTCTCATAGGATACAGTGGTATTACGACTTTAATACAATACTTAAGTTATGTTATGTCTTAAATCCTAAGTTTTAAGAGCCACCCTTAAGACAAGTGAAGGCTTAAGTCAAGCCACGTTTTAGGTGTCATCCTTAAGCAAAGTTTAGTCGTAATTCATACAAGATCCTACAATCCTTAAGTTAAGTTAAGTCTTAAATCCTAAGTCGGTCTAATTCTTATGCATACCTGAGGCATGATGTGCAGCTTGAAGGCGGTCACTCGGGGCACATCATCCGGTCGTATTCTCCAGCCAACTGTGAGCGACTTGTCCGTGCCGGAGATCTTGAACACCGTCTCGATGCCGACCGGACCTTAACTTGGTGATTTAAAACCTTAACTTAGGGACTGAAAACCTTAACTTGGTGACTTAAGACCTTAACTTAGTGATTTAAGGCAAGTACTTAAGGATTTAACGACCGCTAAGTACAAGATTTAAAGTTACCCTCTGTGATGCGGGATCGCTCGGGCTGCGAGTAGGGCGAGCACTTGTTGTCGCGACGGCAAGCGGACACCTGAATATAAATAGAACTAGGAATGCATTTACTTAAAATTTTGGATTTGTTTCGCGACAGTTTTTGGTTGCATAAAAACTAAAATTTCAATATTTGATTTTTCTCCTACTTTTTTTTTAGCTTTAACCATTCGTGTTGTATAATATATTTGACAGCATAAAATATCAAAGATCAAAGATCAAAGATCAAAGATCAAAGATCAAACATACCTGGAAGTCGTAGGTCTGATTCTGCTGAAGCTTATCGATGCGGCCACAGTGCATGCGAGATCCGGGAGGAGGTGGGGGCACTTGCTGACGACGGACGAGTTCCTGACTGCAAATAGAGCGGGTTTTAGGACACTTTGCTCTGGTTCTTTACCGGGATGTTTTAAAACCTTTTTCAACCGTGAAAAACCGGGAATGCTGTATTTAGCAATCGGGCTTGATCTTTTTAGTTCTCTCATTTCCTGGCTTTCAAAAAATGTGAATACAGAGCGTACTTTTCTTTGTCCTGTAATTTAAGCGCTCTAGTAGTAGTCTAGTAGTTTGCTAGTAGTTTACCTGCACGGTGACGTGGCCGGGAATACACGCTCCTCTCTCTGCTGCTGTCCGCTCACTCCATATCTGCACTTGAACTTGTTGTACAGATCGGGCTGATTGGATGGGGGCGAATGCCACAGGAGATGGGCGGAGTCAGCACCGGTACCGACGACCTGGAAAACCAAACGGTTAAACCCCGTCGGTTCCAAACCGTAGCAAAGCTCTACCTTGACAAGAGGAGGCACAGTGCTCGCGGCTGGGGCAGCCGTCTGGAATCGGGTCTCGGCCGACCAGGGACCGGGTCCCTTCGAGGTGAAAGCGCGCACCTGCAACCATTAACCATAGTTTAGTAGCCCTTGGTAAACCAAAAGCCGGTCCGGTACCAACCTTGAAGTTGTAGTCGGTTCCGGGCAGGAGATTGGGGATCTTGGTACGGGTCTGACCACGGATGGTGTTGGACACGGGAGGATAGCGTCTGCAATTATTTATAAAAAAATTTAAAAAAAATAAATATTAAGTAATTTCAATAAATATTGATTAGTTTAGATAAATATTAATTAATTTAGATAATATTGATTAGTTGTTAGATTAATGTTGATTAATTTAGGCAAATATTGATTAATTTATTTAAATATTGATTACCTATCGAGAGGCTGGGCCGAATACTCGTATTCAGTGATCTCTCCATGGGTCTGCAGACAGGGCGGAGCCTGCCAGGAGACGGACGCGTCCGATTCAGTTGTTTCCTCCACTGAAAAAAAAGCAAACTTTTGAAATTTTAAAGAAAACTTTTGAACCATTCAAAATTATCAGTGGTAATCATGATATTTGCGAAACTTGTGTGTTTTGTGTTAATTTTAAGATTAGGAACAATTAATTATTATAACTTTCATTTACATTTTTATTCATTAGCTCGCATGAGACGACCCCGCCCCTTTCTATCTCATGAGTATATTGTTTTATTATTAGTGATGATTTCATATATTTTCGACTGTACCATTTTAAACATATAATATATCACCTCTCATGTAGATGGGAGCAGCGGTGGGTACGGCCTGTTCGGTCTGAGCCTCCTGCGCGACTCGCTCACCGGCCATCGTCGTCTTGGCGGCTACTCCGATGCTTAAGAAGCATGATTAAGTATTAAGTCATTAAGTCAATGAATCTTAAGTCACTAAGTCACTGAGTTCTAAGTCACTAAGTCCTTATGTCACTGAATCCTAAGTCAATTCATTACGGTACTGAGTCCTAAGTCGTTAGGTCAATGAATCCTAAGTCACTAAGTAATGAAGTCAATGAATCCTAAGTTACGAAGTCACTAAGTCACTGAATCCTAAGTCGCTAAGTCCTAAGCCTCTCTTACCGATATCTCGAATGGGGCAGCAGTCCGGTCAGCACATACGATGTACGATCAGCATTTACTGTTCTTGGTTGCTCACGGACCTCCTCGCACATTCCCCTGCAAGACGGTACCGTAACCCATTGGTATCGTACCCAATCGATACAAAATACCCAGTGGTACCAGACCCCAGTGACCCAACTCACTTGGAAGTAAGCTGGTATGTGATCTCGTATGATGTGATTCTTCCGTTGGGTTGAGAGGGCGGCGCCCAGCTGAGCTGGAGCGAGTCGGAACCGATGGGGAACACCCTCAATCCGGAGATGGGTCCTGGCGCCGCGTCTTGCGTCGACTGGGACAGGGCTCGCGACCACTGCGAAGCTCCAGCCGGGTTGGCGGACTGCACCTCGAAGGTCCACTTGGTGTCAGGGTCGGAGTCGAACACGACGCTGTTCTCGCCCGCGGTCATGTTGCGAGTACCTTAATAATAATAATAATAATAATATTTATCATTTCTTACAGAGGGGTTACTTATGGTGCGGATAAAATAGAGAGATTTGAGCGTGAAATCAAATATGAAGAAATGCAGTATGCACTGCAATTACTTGATCACATCGACATTTTTCGTACGAAAGAACAAAAAATGGTTGGGTTGGGTTGACTTACAATACTATTTTCGAAAGAATTCCATAAAGGTAGAATTCCATAAGGGTAAGGTTAAGGATTTAGTGACTTAAGTAACCTTAGCAATGACCTACCAGAGTTGCGTGCCGTGGCGTACTTGACGATGTACCAGAGGCGGTCGCAGTTCCATTCGGACTCGTGGAGAGGCTTAAGGAGCGCAAGTTAAGTCCTAAGTCTCTAAGTCCTAATTCCTAATGCTCCGTTACTTTTCCCTTACGTGTCTACGCCGTAACCCCGTCCGCCGCGTCTCCAACGGCGTAGGCACATAAGGCAAACGTAACGATGCATAAGTTTCTAAGTCTTAAGTCCTAAGTCTCTAGGTCTTAAGTGACTTACCGCCCAAGTGAGTCGGATCTGGGTGGGACCGATCGGGTTCACTTGCAGATTGGTCGGCGGTCTTCTGGGCGGCGTGCACTGCTGCTCGGTGAGGACCGTCACTGAGGGCGACACGAAGGCGGTCGCGCGGTTGTGGTCCTTGGCGATGACGCGCACGATGTACGTATGACCCTTCGGTAGTGCGCTCAGATCCATCGAGTACGAACGCTCAGAGCCGGTGTAGGGTATCTGCAATTACCCTGCATTAGATCGACTTTCAACACACCGAGTTATTTTGAAAACTCTGCCCTATCAATGCTCTCTCGTGCTTGCTTTGTCTACGAGAGAGCGTTGACACAGAGGAGATTAAATTTAGCTGTGTGCGTTTAAGGAGACATAAGCGTAAAGTTCTACTTAGCATGACATAAGTAGCGAACTTACGGCATGAGCATGCTGTCTCCACTGATCTTCGTTCTGCGCTCTCCATTCTACGATGAAGCTCTCGATGAGATCATCGTGAGTCTCCTGCGCCTGCCACATGATCGTCGGCACTCCTTGACGATGAGACACCTTAATTATCGATTTATTGATCGATTATCGATTTATTGATCGATTATCGATTTATTGATCGATTATCGATTTATTGATCGATTTTCGATCAACCCCGAGCTTACGGTAGGTCCGACGATGGCTTCTGATCCGGCGTCAGGCGTGGTTACGGTAGCGGACGCGGTCCATGCCGAGTGTCCGGCAGAGTTGACCGTGCGCATCCTTAATGTTTTTTTTATGTTTGAAAGTAGGAATAGAAAAAAAACAGATTTTATAACTCTGCGCTGTTTCAACACTCTTTCGGTTTCGTTTATAGATGCTCTCCGCTCTGGCCACACTCTCTCGCTTTCTGTGTCTGCGAGAGAGTGTTGCCAATGAGGAGGGCAAACTTATCTTGTTGTTTGCCTTTAAAAGGTTGTTGAAATTCTTTTGGCTTAAAAAGGTAGCAAAATAAAACGAAAATATTCAAAAACAGGTGAATTTCTCATACTTTACGGTCCATTTCTGGCCTGGATGAGCCTGGAAGACATGAGAGGTGCTGCCTCCGCCGATTCTCACTGGCTGCGCGTGCAGACCACGGGGCTCGTCAACCTGAACATCAATTGTGACTCCGCCCCTTTTACCCTGATGCACTGATTGATTACGGTACCTGCACATCAAAGGAGATATCGGCGCAGCCCCAGGTGGACTGAGGCGGTAGCGCCCATGAGACGCGGACGTGCGATGCGTCTGGCGCCTCTACCGCGAGATGGGATGGAGCGTGCGATGGTGCTGCAATGGATTTATTTATTTATTTATTTTATACACCCGTGACAGGTGCGACAGCACATACAGAAACGACAAGAAAAATAATACTAATAATAGAAAAGACTTGGGGAAGGGGATAGGGTTATTTAACGATAGCTATCAGATCTCTGGTGTTCCAGTAGTAGTGGATTACGTACAGAACTAACAAATAGCCTTAAAGGCACACCCCGAGCAAATCTTACTCTCCGCTCTGACTACACTCTCTCGCAGACAAAGACATCGAGAGAGCGTTCCCACGAGCGAAGAGTTTAAAATTAACTCGGGGTGCCTTGAAGTTTTTTTTAGAAGTTTAAGAATTTTTCTCAATTCTGTTTCATGATTTGCTATTCGAAAAGGATCAAGTGTAGCGGCTTTGATTCTGAAGAACGTCTTAATTGCTGATCAGAGGATGAAGAAGATGAAGAGAATTATGCCCCTTGTATGGGACCTCAGCACGCCCAGACTAATCTGTCGTTTAGTGGCAACCATTCCCTCCCCAATGGTTCTGTGCTTGGTAAAGGTCATTAAACTGTAACTGTAACTGTAACCTTGAAGTCTCCTAATGCAGTCTGATTATTGAGAGAAGATGAAATCACGTTAGTTCAAAATGTGAAAGAGATGGGAATAGCGGGGCAAAAGGAATGCTGTCTGGCATCCGCCGCGCCCTCTTTATATTCAATCGTTTTTCTAAAACTTTTGCCAGCGGAGGAAAACGGTATTTCATTGATGCCCTGTTATTACAGAGGCTGAACTGACGTGAAATAACACAGTTTTTTTTTAATTTCTTTATCATGGAAATAGCCTTGCCAGAGTCCGTTCTGTGTGCTTTTGAATATGTTTCACGGCAAAAAAAAAAAAAAAAAATAACGAAATGCTTTTGGGCATAGGTCGAAAAGTATGTTACAAAGTACTAAGCCTGACCGGATTTTGAGCCAAAATTTCACAAAAATCGAAAAACCTGACCGGATTTTGTGCCAAAATTTCACAAAAATCGGAAAACCTGACCGGATTTCGAGCCAAATTCGCCAAAAAATCGAAAAACCTGACCGGATTTGGAAAACCGATAACCTAGCTATTCGACCTATGCTTTTGGGGTGCGGTTAGTGTATGTCGTCTTTCCAATAAAAATTTAAACACACCAGAGCAGGCAGACGTGGCTGAGGCTTCAGGAGACGTGTACATCACGTACGAGTTGCGATCGAGAACCTTAACGATACTCAAGGTAAGTTAAGTTAAGTTATCCTAAGTACTTAAGTCATCCTAAGGTCCGCGTAAGTCACTAACAAGTGCCTTGTAAGTACCTGAATGTGAATGTAGTAGTTGTTTCCTCTCTGGAGGCCGGTGAGCGTCTGTGTGTAGTCCTCTCTGTCTCCGACGTAGGGCACCAGTTGTCTAAATTACTTATGACTTAGCTTAAGTCCCTAAGTCCTAAGTCCTAAGCCTTAGGTACTAAGTACCCGTAGGGATTCCATCCGGATTGGTCGGTTCGGTACTGGATTCGGTATCCGTGCACGCCACGACCGTCGCCCTCGCTTCTCCACTCCACGACGAGATCACCGTTTCTCGCCGACACTCGAGGCGTTGAGCACATCGCTAAATAGTCATTATTTTCATATATTTTGGTACATTTTTTTGGATCCACTGAACCGCATCGGTACGGATCCATCGAACCGTAACCGTATCGGTGCACGGACTGGTAGTAGAGGCGGGGAACAAAGGGGGCGGGGTATGATCGCATTGTGACTCTCATGCAACATGTGAGTGCTGGAACATGCATTGGAGGGCAGCGGAGCAGTCAACGGTCTCGTCTGCGTGCAATGCTTTCTGAGATATGACAATGAAAGATCAAAGATCAGAATCTAAGATCAAAGAGATAGTGTATGAAAAGAAGAGACTGCTGGCTAGCTACACTGCCTGCAAGGACGAACGAATAATATTACGTCCAAAAGTCGGGAAAGGAAACTCAAGAGAGGCGAGAGGGTGTGTAAAAGTGGAGAGTTTTCTCAGTTTTCTATTTTCTTTTCGCAACTTTTGAACAGATCAGGTACATCCCGAGCTAATTTGGCTCTCAGCTATGGCCACACTTCCTCGCAGATAAAAAGTGAGATAATGTTGCCATAATGGGGAGTTTCAAATTAGCTAGGTATCTATACCATTAGCTAGGTATCTATACCTTTAAGTACACATAGATAGTTAACATGCAGAGTACACAAATCTAGTATGGCTTTGCTCAAACACAGTTATAGTCTAACAAAATCTGCAACATAAGTCGAAGTAGTATGGTAGTAGTATGCGTAGTAGTAGTAGTACGGTAGTAGTAGTGCCACGTCATTCCATTGGTTACTGTACAGCTACCGTAATCAGAAATTACCGTTATCGACGGGTCTCAGGTCGAGATTGGCCTGGAATCCGTCGGTCCTGCACCAGAAATCGTTGCGCGGGTCGCAGACGGACCGCTTCAGCCGGACTGGAAGGGGACATAAGACCCATCAAAGATCAAAGATCAACAAATTTCAAAACACCGAAAACAGTGGGATGCCCAGGCAGAGAAAACGGACATAGATTCTGTGCTGCTTTTTCGCATTGACCATTGGAAAATTGTGTGCATGTAAACCCGAGAAAAGATACGAGACCGAAATTCGGGGACATTGGACGAGTGTGGATGTATACGTGTCACATGGACTGGAGTGCGAAAAAGGGGGCGTGGCCTGAAAAGGGGCGGAGTCTCGAGTGCGCTCACAGCTTCGCTCGTTTCCTTGCATTCGCTGTTGCACAGAGGCAGGTCCGGATCCGTCGATGTTGATCATGCGAACCTCCACGACGTAGTCCTTGCCGCTGCCAT
This sequence comes from Parapristionchus giblindavisi, assembly GCA_943737045.1. NCBI lineage: Eukaryota > Metazoa > Nematoda > Chromadorea > Rhabditida > Diplogasteridae > Parapristionchus > Parapristionchus giblindavisi. The sequence goes on along the minus strand of CALSFV010000367.1, from coordinate 14,220 downwards.
CGAGCTCAACACTTCTGGAAAAGCCGTACTTAGGGACTTAAAGATAAGGTCGTCTAGGTATTTAATTACTGAAGGTTAAGGAAAGATGACTTAGCGACTTGAAGCCACACCCCGAACTAATTTGAAACTCTCCGTTTATGGCCACACTCTCTCTCGCTCTATTGATATACGCGAGAGTGCTGGCAATGGTGAGAGGAAAATTAGCTCGGCGTGTGTTTCTAGATATAGCACTTGCCTTTCAAATCCGGGAACGCGTCGGTTGATCTTCTGATCGTCCATAGTTCCGGAGACAATGAAGAATGGCTGGCATTTCTCATCATCAGCGGGTGCCGACCTTAATAAGTTAAGGTCAGTACTTAGGCATTAAGTCGGACTTAGCCTTAAGTCTCGATAAGTACGAAGAATCTCACCATGATACACGCACGACTTCGGGCGACACACGCTCCACGCGGACGTTGTCGGGCGAGAGGGGCACTGGAATCATAACATCTTAGTTAGTACTTAGTGACTTAAGCCGACTTAGCGTTACTTAGGCGTACTTACCGTGGCACTTAACGGAGAAGCTCGCAGCGGAAGACGTGGAAGTAGTAGTCAAGGAGGAGTCGAGAGCGCGAACACGAACGTAGTAGATGGGAGACACGGGGAGACTGCCGAGAGATTCTCTGAAAACTAACATTTTCTAAAAAATCTTTTTTTAAAATTAATTTTTTAACAAAAAAAGTTGGTCCGATAATTCGGATAAAGAGATACTTCCATCTTCCATCTTGCTGGTGGGATCTTTGACCTTTCTTTCATTATTATCGTGAAACGATTCACAAGCCTTCCAACCTATACCTGTAATGCTTCTGGCTTGGTTCACTTCTCACGGTGGCTCCGGTCTTCTGCCATTCACTCTCCGATTCCTTGCGCGTTTCAACCTGCAAAGATCAAAGATTAATTTATCATGCAAAGACGAAATATCAATTTATCAAACAAATATTAAAAGATCAATTTATCAAGCAAAGAGTAGCGATCTATTTATCACGCAAAGATCAAAGATCAATTAATCCAAAGATGATCTACCTGATAGGCGTAGACGTTGGAGGCGTCACCAGAGACGGTCCAGTAGACAACGGTTATCGCGCCCTGTTGTTCGATGCGGGGTTGCGATAGCGTGAGGCCTCCAGCGGCAGCTCCAGATGGGGAAGCTTCAAAGATCAAAGATCAAAGATCATAGATTAAAGATCAAAATACGATACGATTGGGTTGATTAGTAAATGAGCATGCAAACCCCATTCAACAAGAGAGAAGTGCAGTTGCGATCCGTGGGCGCTCCAGACGCCATTGGTGGTGTTGTAAGTGACCTAGGAATGAGAAAGGTCGATCGCACTCGGCGCACCACACACACAAAACACGCAAATCAAACCACGCACTCTAGCTAGATAGTGCACGCCGTGGAAGACGTTGTTGAGTCGATGGCAGAACTCGCCGGTGGTGCCGACGCCCTGCGGACACTGGAAGTAGGCGGGACCGGCCTGGTACCGAGTCCAGCGGGTCGCGCCCGCCTCTTTCATCGCCAGCCTGTATGCATGCATCACAACAAAGATCAAAAACCAAAGACCAAAGACCATACTTGAAATGAGAGATATGTCGGGGGTCGACGAGAGGTGTCCACGCGAGGAATGCATCGGGAGGATGCAGAATCATTCGGAGTTGGTAGAGGTTACGGGAGTCTAATCAATCAAAAATGTTAGAATAGTTAATAATAACACGTTAGAACGTGTTAGAAAGTGTTAGAACAGTCTGTAATGCTAAAATAATTATGAACAGGGGTTGATTGACTCTGAATATTGAAGTGAATAAAACTTGCAAAATATCAATTAGTAATGTTAGGCTAGAGGGTGGGTTAGAACATGGTTAGAGTTAGAACATGTTATTTGAACATGGTTAGAATCGGAACATGCATTATCAGTACCGTGAATAAGATTGTGCTCCTGTCTCTTCACTCGCCGTGCACCACCGTTAGTAAGCAAGACACCATCACCTTAAGACTTAGTAAACCCAAACTTAGTAAGTCCTGACTTCATCACCGTAGTCACTTAGATCTTAGCGTTACTTAGCACCTAAAGGACGACTTACCATGGACGCTAGTGGCGCTCGTCTCAACTTGGGTGATAGGTGACCAGGCGGAGTGGCCATTTCCGGAACGAGAGCGGACCTTAAGACTTACTTAGTTAAGGTCATAACTTAAGTATTAAGGCAAGTGCTAAGGCCGTTAAGACCGCAAACCTTGAATGAGTAGAGCTTGTTCGGCTTGAGGTCCGAACGCACTACAGCATTGTTGCCAACGTACGAAGCAGCCTGAGGAGGCTGGGCGGACGAATCCCACAACTTAAAATACACTTATGACCTTAGCTCTTAAGCTCTTAAGCTCTTAACTCTCAAGCTCTTAAGGCAGTACTTAGCAGTTAAGGTCATTAAGTTACCATGTACTCGTAACCATCAATCGGGGCGTTGCTCTCGTCACAGTCGGGCTTTCTCCATGTGAAACGAAGACTGCCGTATCCAGCCGATTCAGCGTTGACCTAAACGACTTAGCTAAGTTAAGTCCGCCTTGATCCGTACTTAAAGGGAGCGTAACCTCACTCAATGGTCTCTTCATTACGCACACTATTTCTCTGTTCTCTTACAACGAGAGAGCATTGTGCGTGGAAGAGACTGTTGAGAGAGGTTACGCTCCCTTTAAGCTCTTAAGGTCATAAGGTTAAGTCTAGGGTCATCACTGACCTCACTAGGAAGTCCGGCGAGTCCGAGACAGGAAGTGGTGGCGGCCGTTCCTACCGTGGTCTCTTCGGTACGGGCGACGGCGTTTCCTGACATTTAAACTTTGATCTTTGATCGTTAAACCTTACTACCTCGTTGTGGTATTGTATTTATGTGTCCCTAATGCATTTCTCTATGTATATCATTATCATTCTTATAGGGTGATCAAGAATTACGAAGACTTTTAATTTCGCTCTTATTTCATGTGTAGTACATCCATGAAGTTCAGATGGTAATATTTATTCAACAATAACATAACATTTCACAATCAACAATTACTTCTCGATTAGCCCTCCTTTTGCTTTTATGGCGGCCTTCAGAAGAGTGGGGCGAGGACCTATCACAGCACGCTCGTAGAAGCGTCTAATTTGATCCATAGCTCCACGAGAACATTATTGAGCGACTCCAAATTCTTATGGGAATGAGAACAAGTATTGGCCTCCACAACAGCCCACATTCAGTAGTTGAGCGTATTCAAGCTCAGTGAGCAGGACGGGCAATCTGAGGAGCTGTCGAACGCTTGCATCTTGTCCTTACACCACTTCTGGACAATCTTGCCTTGTGGGCAATGGTAGAATCGGGCTGGTGGCACCATTGATTGTTTTCAAGTACCTCTAGGACCGCTGCTCCAGCACGTCTAGAAGATTTTTTGCAAGAAGAATTTCTTGTTTATTTTTAAGCCTGGATCTACGAAAACAAGGGAAGTCTTAAAGCACGCGCACATGACAAGCAAAAACATGACCTATTCGGGGTGAGCGGTTCGGTTGAGCGTAAAAATCAAGCTGAACGGCTTGATGGGAAGTCAATGCAAGTACACTACCATTTTGGCGGTTGTGGGCCTACTCAATCGTGAACAGCTACTCGTCAAAGAAGACTATCACCAAGCACTCGACGATGTGCGTGCGCGCCAGCAGCTCTTTACACTTCATGAACCATACTCGTCTATTGTTTTCAGATAGAACGGTTTTTCACATGTGATTTGTGGTGACCCTGAGTGAGCGTCTGACGGTGTTTCACATTGATCTAACAGATATCATGTTCTCCCTGAACATTTTTCTCATCGTCCTCTGAGGATTTCCGTTTATCCGATATTTGTCCATTATCGTGTTCTTCCTGATGAGGAAGGTGGGTTTCCTGCGTGTTACATCATGGTCAGCAGTGGTACCAAGTTGGTTGTACTGTTTTATTGTCGCAGAAACAAATCTCTTGTACGCCTTGAGCCGCCGAACGATGTCCATTTTATGCATTACCTGCTCATGCAGCGTATCAGTCGCACCCCGTCATATCCCTGAAAACCAATAAAATGGAACAAAACTACGATTGTTGATACGATGAATAGTTGCACTTGAAAAATAAAATGTCTCGAGCGCGAACCATGCGCTACAAAATTGCTGGCAGACTCAGAAAGTGAGTTTTCGTAATTCTTGATCACCCTGTACATGAAACCCACATAAAGATATTATTATTATCGTTAATCTTTGATCTTTGCTCTTTGCTCGCTTACCATCCTTGTCGACAATGGTGACACGAACTCCGTACACGGATACGGTTGACAGTCCGTGAAGAGGAACGGTGAACTGGTGGCCGGTGCCAACGTCCACCTGAATATATTAAAATATAAATTTTTAAAAATATTTTGCTCTCAAATAAATGTTGTTCTTGATATTTTAGTTATTTTGTTTTTTACTCTCTACCGCTTAGTTGCCGGCAAAATTTTTATTGTCCCTTAGCAGAAACTCGAAAACGACGGGCAAATACCACGAAGTTTCCGAATCAAAGAATATAAAAGTTTGGCGATGTTCACTAAGTTCCGATTACGCTAAAAATCGATAAGCTACCGTATCTCCGGTCCTCCATACGGTTTCGTTGGGCAGACGGTACTCAACGACGAAGTGATCGGCCTTGACGTCAGCCGGAAGATCCCAGTGAACGGTGAACAGACCCTCGTCATCAGTTGATACCTTTAAAGATCAATGATCAAAGTCCAAAGATCAAAGATCAAACCTTCAAGTCCTCCTTCCAGTCCTTGACTGGCACAGTGCCGGTGGAGGCGTCAACACGCGATACTCTGATGGGCTCGCGATCAGCGATAGCGGCGACTCCGATGTGGTACCTGATAAGTTAGGGTCGTTAAGTCTTAAGTCATCTTACTTAGTGGTTAAGGTCATCGTTAGGGTCTAGGGTCTTAGGGTCTAGGGTCTTTAAGGTCAACGTCTTTAAGGTCTTTAAGGCCTTTAAGGTTTTTGAGGTCTTTAAGGTCACTCACTGAGTGGTTAAGGTCATCGTTAAGGTGACTTACTTATTGGATAAGGTCATCTAAAGTCACTTAATTAGTCGTTAAGGTCATCTAAGGTCACTTACTTAGTGTTAGGCTTGAGTGTGGTGAGAATGAAGGAGTGGACGCCGGCGGGCAGACGGATGCGCTCCACGCGCTTGGGCTGATCGGCCTCGTCTCCACCCGCCTCGGTTAGCATGACCTTGAACGGTATTTATTTATTTATTGATAAAACAGTTGAAAAAATGAATAGTGAAGGGTAAAGGCAATGGAGTTCCGTGGTTTAGTAGACGACAAAATTATATCATACTTTATTTCGTTTGCAAAAAATATTTTGATTATGACTTCATCATTCAGAATTGATTAAAATCCTCTCAGCACTATTATGTCGTTGCACATGAATTTTAGATGACGAAATGGTCGACCGAGAGATCAAAGATCAAAGATCAAAGATCATTGCACTGTACCTCATAATTCTGCATCTTCTCATGATCCATTGGCGACCATTCGATCTGAATCTCTCCCTCGGACTGATAAACGACACGAATGTCATTGATCTCGGCGGTTTCTAAAGTTATAATTATTAAAATTAAAAATAATTATGAAATAAAAATATTCAAATTCAAATTTGCGGATATCGAAATTTGCACAAAACACTTACTGTGTCCCTCAGTGGTGGCCGTGAGCAGCTCGGACCATGGGCCGAATTTGCGGTTACGGTCGGCAGCGCGAACACTGTAATCGTTTATGTGATATAAATTAGGAAAACAGAATGTCAAAAAATGATGACATATTTCTATTTATTCACTACAATATGTGTTTATATTTTTTTTCAATGGAAAATAGTGAAAAGAATCAGATTTTTAGAAATCTGAATATTTAATTTACATTCCGTCGCATTGATTGCAAAAAAAGGAAAAATAGGTTACATACATAAGATATAGGTCACAAAATAGATAACCACTGACCGGAAGTTGTACATGGTTCCGGGTAGAATACCAGTGATGGACACCGAGGGCTTGGTGACGGTCTGTCTGTGGAGATCGAATGGAGCATCGACGCCGATTAGCTCGAGCTGAAACAATCATTGCACGTTAGTTCAGAGTGTACAATAAGGGATGAAGTGAAAACTCCGGTCGGGATTCGAACCCTTACCCTTTGGGAGGAGAGGCGGCCATCTTACCAATGCGCCACGCTTCGATCACCCTCGCCTCGTTTCTCTACTCATGTTATTTCGAACTTACGCGCTGATCATTTTCCCAGTCCGGTGATCGCTATTTGAATACACCTACTATTTATAGGCGCTGTATGCGTAGACTATACCATATATTTCTTACACAATTATTTATGGTGTAATAATTCCTATTTCCCGGCTTATTGTGCATGCTCTCTTATGATTGAACTAACGTGATTGGTCACCCCAAATAATGTGCACCCAATACACAGTATTCTGCTGAAAGCCTTTTTTAAGTCAGACAAGCGAGAGAGCATTAATTTTGAGAGAGTTTCTTTGTAACCTGATGCTCGAAAATGGGGAAAATTTTCTCCAATTCCTTTCTTTTCGCAATTTTTGAACGGAGCTTTGCAAAAGCCCAAACCCATCCTTTACCCAACGGTTGACCAAACCCAATCCCGCGCCCGTTATACCCAATGTACCTGATATTCTCCGATCATTCCGCACTCGGGCTCTTGCCACTCAATGGCGATGGAGTATGCGCCAGCCTTGGTCACGACTGGGGAGCGGGGAGCGGTCAACTCATCTGAACGGAGAGTGGTTGGTTAACTGGTTAATTAGTTAACCAATTTTAAGGATTTATTTCCAAGATTTATGTCTAACCACTCTATGGAAAACATATTTAAACCCACTTTTGTTGGGTTTATTTTCGACCGTATTCATTGTATTTTAATGATATATTAATGATATTATAACACTAGGTGGTTTTGAAAAACAAATTTCATATGGGTTATCGTGATTAAAAGCCACGAAAAGAAAAGAAAAAGAGGCGAGATAGCGTGCAAAAAGAAGAGAGTTCTTTTCTCAATTTTCTTTTCTTTTCACTACTTTTACATGGCGCATACAACTCACCGGGATCGCACTTGTACGAGACGATCTCGTTTCTCGCTCTGATCTCGGGCGTCTCCACGATGACCTCATTGTTGCTTCCCAACACCTTGATGCGCACAAAGTACGCGGTGTTCGTGGGCAACTTTGCGATCTGAATTTTGATCTCTGATCTTTGATCTTTGATCTTTGCTCGTACCTGCACTCGGTACTGATGATTGGGTCCCTTGTAGGGTATGATGCCAGCGTGTACCTGCCAGAGGTTCTCGCGTTCTTGTCTGCAAACGATCAGGGATCAAAGATCAAAGATCAAAGATCAAACTACAAACCTGTATTCTACCAGGAATCCTTTAACGTCTGATTCGGGATGGTCGCCGGTCTGGATGCCCTCCCATTCCACGGTCAATAGGCTCTCTGCTGCTCGCTTCGAGCGGCTCACGCGCACTGCTGAAAATTTTTCAATTTTTCCAGAATTTTCCAGAAAAACTCGGAATTTTACTTCAAATTTTCGCTAGTTTTGCCCGAATTACATATTACACTTTGATAATTTCGAATAGCAATTGATGAAACAATCCTAGATTAATTCAGAGACGAAGGAGCCCTGGAAGCTCTCGCTAAAACTGCGCAAGCAGTGGCTCTCATTGACTGAATTCTCGGTCAATAATAGCCATTTTAGCGTTAAAATTGCCAGTTTATCATCGAATCTGTCAATAAAACGCTAGATTTGTCAATCAATATTGTCGCATGCATTGTCTCACATGTTTCTTCTCCTCACTCACTCGCTTTTCTTCAATCATTGCTTGAGAATACAGAAGAAACGGAAGGAATGAGCCCGCGAGAGTGCACGGCAGACGGAGAGAGCGCAGACAGTCAGACAGAGACAGTGAGGGGGGATAATCCCACGCAGTGTTGTATCAGAGTGTTTGAACTACTCCCGCGCCCTCTCGCGATCGTGCGCTCTCTCGCACTGTTGTACTGTCTGGCGCTCTCTCACTTGTTCACACTCTCTCGCGCTTATCCGACGCGATCCTCACACCCACCCCACTTACTACTGAAGTCAAGAGCAGCCAAAAAACAGTTAAGTATATCACGATCTAAGCTGTTCTGAGCTAACTGGCACCCAGAAGGACCAAATCGATGAAGAGGAAGGCCCGAATTGAGATGGACCAGGCTTTATGAACAGTGCAAGAGAGAAGGATCATTGGAACCATCTCATATCACTACAGATCCGGTGGCCCATCGCTTAGCTGATCTCGATAAAGTTATTAAATGTTAAAAAAATGTAAAGTCGTTCTCGTCACCCTCTTCAAATCACACACTATTTCTCCGTTCTCTAACCACGAGAGAGCATTGCCTTATGAAGAGATCATTAAAATTGTAGTATCGCGAATATTTTCGGGAGCAAACTTTGAGACCAAAAAGAGAACTAGGTTTGTTTTGGATATCTCTACCACTACACCAAGGGATCAATGAATGGTCATGCTAATTTCTTGCACATCACGTATCGCTTGAATAAACAATATTGGAGTTAAAGTAATGAAGGATTGGTTTTAAAATTGGTTGTATTGGAAGAGAAACTATTAAAAAAATTTAATATATCTACAAATAAATACGATCCAGTGTTTTATGTTATGAATTTGCATAGATTCGAGGTCCTCCATTTTTAGGGGTCCCTTTAGTAAGTAGTAGATGACCTGATATGCACAACACGCAACAGTTTTATCTGGCCGCGATCAGTAAATGCAAGAAAATTGTTCTTAGCAAAAACTCAGAACGATTAAGGTCAGATAAACATCTTTTAGCGCAGTTCTCGGGTGTGGTTTTTCGGTTTTTTCCCGGTGGTTCCCGATCTGGGTTACGGTTTTTTCTGGGGGTTCCCGCTCCGGGTTCATGTAGGTTTGGATAACCACAGTGTCTTGATCGCAATCGATCTAATCATTATCTTCTTCATCTTCTTCATCATCATTGTAACTGGGTAGAGGGTTTGGGGTGGTGACCCTGAACCTTGAGAGGGGGCAGCTACTGTCGGGAGAGAGTTGATTAGTTGATGGGAGAGAGGGAGAGGGAGAGGGAGGGATAGAGGGAGAGGTAGAGGTGATATAAGGAATGATGGCGACAAAACGATAAAGCGGCCACAATCACGCACTACAACTCTATAGAGAGAAATAGATAGAGGAGATGGAACAAATCTAAACTGGCCACAATAGTAAATTCAGTGATAAGAATCAATACGACTAGCTTTGAGTTAGAGAGCCTTTCGCACAGTGTTTCCTAATCTTATTCTTATTTATAATCTTAAAGTCATACCCCAAGCTATTGTTACTCTCCGCATTGGCAATACTCTCTCGTAGACAAAGAAAGCGAGAGAGTGTGGCCAGAGCGGAGAGTTTCAAATTAGCTTGGGGTGTCGCTTTAAAGGGTGCGTAACCTCTCTCAATGGTTTCTTCGATGTACAATGCTCTCTCGTTGCTAGAGAACAGTGAAATAATGTCCACTATGTAGAGACCTTTTGCGAGAGGTGATGCTCCCTTTAATACATCACTGGAAATAAAGTCTTCGAGAGCGCCATAGACCACTACACCATCAAGAGACGAAGTTAACGCAGACACCTTGTCCACTGCACAACACAGTATATTTATTTTAAATAAACTATTTAAATAAACTATATTACACGGGCTGTTGGAAATGGGATAACGACTGAAATAAAGTTTCAATAACGAAAGACTGTGGACAAATGCTTTGGCAAGGAGGAATGGCCTATAACGGAAGACTGGTGCAACTGCCTCTTCAATGGGCAATGTACCCTCTGGCAGAGAAAAGAGGAATAGTACGTGGTATGAAGAGACGATAGACAAAGGATGCGTGTTATGTGTTCATGTTCAAAACTAACGAAAAGAAAACAAAAAAGGCGAGAGATCATGTAAACAAGGAGAATTGTCTCTGATTTTCGTTTCTTTTCGCAACTTTTACAGAGCATGAGATCTATAAGAATCTCCCCTAATAACGAGTCAAAATGACTGAAGCCGACTTAAGGTTTCCTAGCGAGACATAAGATTGCTTATCCGGACTTAAGAAGACTTAGCGATACTTAAGATTACTTAGGTAGACTTACGATAACTTAGTTAGTTAAGTTACTTACATGTTTCCTGGTGAGCGATGGAAGTCGCTGCGACGAGTAGGAGTAGGCCGACTACTCCCCTCGAGAATGCGCCCATCCTGAATCAGGTAGGGATTATTGATTGATCTGAGATATTATTGATTGATTAGGGACAGTATTGATTGAACCACGACACGATGAGCAATAAATGACCGTACTGTTTCGATTGCGGATCGTTTGCCAGAGAGCACTCTCCGCTATAGCACCGCTCTCTCGCTTTCTTTGTCTGCGAGAGAGTGTGATCAGAGCGTGAAGAGTTTCAAAATCGATGTGTGCATTTGCATTTTTTAAACTGCTCTCTGACCAACACGAGAATAATCACGACAAAGCGAATTGCTACATGATTGGACAATAGTTCTAGATGATGAATTCACGGTCAGAAAGTATAAAACTAGTCTACGCTATCACATAAGGAGGTTGTCTCTCTAACTGGTAAGAACGTATAGTAAGTAGTAATAGTAGTAGATGGGATAAAGTAAGGAATGAAGATAAATGTTATCGATGCGTGATCAAATCAAATCGGAAGTGATTTAGGGGAGAGAGAGAGAAAGAGAGAGGGAGAGAGAGAGAGAAGGAGAGAGAGAGAAGGAGAGAGAGGGAGAGAGAGAGAAGGAGGGAGAGGGAGAGGGAGAAGGAGAGGGAGAGAGAGATAAAGGGAGAGAGACTGAAGGCAATGATAGATGAGCTATAGAAAAAATATGGGATGAGAAGATGTGAGATTGTAATTTATAGATTTGTAGGCAAACGAAAAAGATGGAAATATAGTATCGAACCCCTTAGGAATGTGAAAATGATGTGGCAAACGGAGGGATATACGGAAAAGTAAGGGAACGCGGAAAAGTATCTTTGCTACCGGCTCCCGCTCCCTCTCCCTCTCCTTCTTCTTCTTCTCTCGCATTGCCCCCCTTCTCTCTATCACGAAGGTCTACCGTACGCAAAATGGTAGAGCATGTCATTATTGCCAGAATAACGATCTTTTGCACTACATTGTCATTAGCATAACTCGTAACCAAAATGCTCATAGTTAGAAAGAAAAAAATCGATAATACAGTTATACTATAGTTAACATGAAATGGAATACGGTAGACGATTAATGCACTGTAATTCAAAGGATACGGTAGATCAAAGGATACGGTAGATCAAGGATCAAGGATCAAAGGATACGGTAGTTCAAAGGACAGAACAGCCGCATAAAAGAAAGTCAAGGAGAAGTAAAAGAAACATTTGGAAAGCGATTACAATAGCAGTAGCCTATTCATGGAGAGAGAATTGAATAGAAGAGAACAGACTTAATGTGATAGCTATTGCGCATCAAGGATGGATGGCCTTACCCCCTTTAAGGGCTTGTACTTAGCGCTTAGGATCGCGAACTTACTGTAATGGGGCTTAGTGTTTAAAGTCGCGATTCGTTGCGAACGATTCGAACGACAAGACAAAACGTTAAGATCGAGGTACTTATCGCAAAGGGTCTTAGACTTAGTGATTAAGATCGCAATACTTACCATTAACCGTTCTTGTACTTTGCGCTTAAGGTAAGTAAGGCTAAGTACTAAGTGCTAAGTAAGGCGGACTTAGCCGTTAAGGTCCTGGAGATCGAAAAAAAGGAACGGTATAAGTGGAGCGAGTGATGAGATCAAGATTAGAACGGAAGAAGAAGTGAAGCATGGTCGTAAATTGAGAAGAAGTGAGAAAGATAGGGTGAGAGAGAGAGGGGAGAGAGGGAGAGAGAGAGAGAGAGAGAGAGAGAGAGAGAGAGAGAGAGAGAGAGAGAGAGAGAGAGAGAGAGAGAGAGAGAGATTAAGAAAAGGACGAATGCGCAGAAACCGCTATCAAGAGAGGAGATGCGACCCGGTATGGGATAAGAAAGAGATGATTGAAAGAAGATGAAGGAGGCAGAGGTAGAGGGAGAGGGAGAGAAGGAGAGGCAGAGGTAGAAATCGAACCGCATTCTTTCACAAGATAGAGATTGATTGTGCGAAAAGGTGGAGCTCTCAACAATTTCGATAAACATCAACTACATAGAGCACAATACAGATACCGTACACCTACCGTAACCCGGGAATCGCAAACTGAAAAATCGATAATCGTTACCGTAACCCGGGAATCGCAAACTGAAAAATCGATAATCGTTACCGTAACCCGGGAATCGCAAACTGACGTGAAAAATCGATAATCATTGAAAATCAGGGACTGGATGTATAGTGGCGATGGAGACATCATAGGAGAATGGAATAATCTGTGATCAGATAAGGTGATGGTCAATGCAGATGACCTTTATCATTTGCGGGATCCCTCTCTCCCTCTCCCTTTTTGTCCCTCTCCCTCTCCCTCTCCCTCTCCCTCTCCCTCTCCCTCTCCCTCTCCCTCTCCCTCTCCCTTTTTCTGTATCTCCCTCTCCCTCTTCCTCTACCTTTTTCTGCCTCTCCCTCTCCCTCTCCCTCTCCTTTTTCTACCTCTCCTCGCCCTCTCGAGCCTCAGGAGTGACCTCACACCGATAGAGTAGTGGTATCTATCGAACACAGTAGACAGTGCGGGAGTCGGGCCGAAAGAATGGAGCCGAATTGGGTGGGGTGGAGGAAAAAGAGGAGAGGGAGAGGGAGGAGAGAGGGAGGAGAGAGGAGAGAGAGGGAGAGGAAGAGGGGGAGAGGGAGGAGAGAGGGAGGAGAGAGGAGAGAGAGGGAGAGGAAGAGGGGGAGAGGGAGAGGGAGAAAGAGAGAGAGGAAAAGGAGAGAGAGAGAAGAAGGAGAGGTAGAGGGAGGAGATGAAAAAGAGCACCTTCAGTGGGTTACACCCTAGTAATGAACTGGAAAACATTATGTGATGTGAGAGTATATCTTATGAAAAAAGTCGAAAATTGTGGTCTAACCGCGTATGGTCAGTTACTCTGATCAGTTTTGTTATTACTATGCATCAATTCATCATTGAGAGAGAATGTAGCGCTCAGAGGTATCTTAAAATGGTACATATATGAAGAAATACTGTCATCTTTCGCAATTATAGCCGGAGTTTGTTCATCGAAAAACACACCAAACCCTTGAGCGCCATTACATTTACGCCGTAACCCCCTCCGCCGCGTATCCGAGGCGGCAGAGGGGGGCCACAATGTTCTATAGAGTCTATACTGTGGGGCGTAGGCACGCAAGGCAAATGTAACGGTGCATAAGGCCTTCATCATTTGGAGGGAATGGCTGTCACTAAAGAACAGATTAGTCTGGGCGTTCTGAGGTTGCATGCATCGCTATGCGCGAAAGCGCTCTGCGTTATCCTAAACTACCGCCCTCAGTGGATCCACCCCTCGGTGCTTTCACCCCTCAGCGTTGCAATTCGTCTCAATGCAGTGATAACCGAGGGGAGCAGTGACTTCTTTATCTTCTCCTTCTCCTTCTTTTCTCTCCTTGTAACAATCTTTTCCAGAGGACAGACAAATATTTGTGTCGTCTTGGTAGAGGAGACGTACATGATAGAGAGAAAGAGAAGGAGAGGGAGAGGGAGAGAGGGAGAGGGAGGGAGAGGTATAGAGGGAGAGGGAGAGGGAAGGGGAGAGGGAGAGAATGCTTTACGTCTACGGGAATTAGCATAACCCACCCAGATATGATAAGATGGATGAATGATAAGGTCAAATTAACTCGAAATTATCTCGAGAATGATATATGACGGGATAGGAGGCAAGGCCGCGACAAATGATAACGATTATGGTCTAAAGCTAGTTTATCTATCTCAAATTAACACTCGGTGTTTTTCAACTCTGTGAAGTTAAAGGAAGCGTTGCCTCACTCAATGGTCTCTTCAGTGTGCACACTATTTCTCTCGTATCTAACAACGAGAGAGCTCCCTTTAAACCTCTGCGCGCTTTCCAAACGCTCTCGCAGACTCTGGAAGTGAGAGGATGGCGCCAGAGCGGTGCGTCAAATTAGCAGGGACAAT